>JADGIL010010465.1:0-16901 GCA_020352625.1 Cactoblastis cactorum | reverse complement strand
CCATACCACTATAAAAAATTGATTGATTGAAAATTTGTCAAAGGTATTAAAGCTGAATTAGCGAAACTCGTTACATATAAATCTATCAATAATATGAAAATGAATCTCTATTATTGATCATCACCTCACGCGAGAACGGATAATAACGGAAAATTTATCTAATTCTTTTATTTTACTGTAAAATGATTGTCAGAAAAAAGTTCTTATGAAAGAAAAAAATTAAGTTTTGCAAAACATTAAAAAATTTAAGAAAACGTCACCTTAATCTTAACCTTAAGAACAGTTTTGTATTATAAATGTAAAATACTTGTGTCAATGGAAAAATTAAAGAAATTATTCAGTAAATTAGAAGAAAT
Source organism: Cactoblastis cactorum (assembly GCA_020352625.1). NCBI lineage: Eukaryota > Metazoa > Arthropoda > Insecta > Lepidoptera > Pyralidae > Cactoblastis > Cactoblastis cactorum. The sequence goes on along the minus strand of JADGIL010010465.1, from coordinate 16,545 downwards.
CGGGAATTCTCATAAGTGACGGGATAGCAACCTGACACTATTTCTAAACATCCATTCCACCATTAAGCTCAACATTTTGTTAAGCGTGGCCTTCAAGTCTCCCGACTCTTGGCCGTGTCTACTCTGCATTTTTTCCCAGTAATGATAGTTTAAAAATACTAGAATGTTTGTCATAAAAATTTGTTGTATTTGTTATAGATGTTCCAGTAATGTTCTGAACTCTTTGGGGATCCGTTATCCAGCGCCAAGTGGCAAATCTATCACGTACGTAATAACAATTTTTCATTTACATATATAATTGAATAATGGCACTTTTATTAAAAAGACAAATAATAAGTTTCAACTGATTTAAGGGCTTTTGACTAGCTTTACATAGTTAAAAAACCAAACAATAAGTACATATTTGATAAAACAAGAATAAGTACTTATTTTCACGCCTATTTCTGGCTGGGTATCAATGCGAAAATATTTGTCAAGTGGTGTAGACAGAACGGATGAAAAGAATTAAAGAAATTTTATCTAATAAATATATTTTTTTATCAATTAAATCATATTAAGAGCTATTAGACAATAAAAATAAAGCCTTACTTATCCTCACGTTATCCTACGTTACGTAACCTCAGTAGTGACGCTACAGAACCCTACTGGTTGGAGGCTACTGGTTTTTATACATAGCAACTACCAGCTGACCTCTGCAACCCAAAGGGTAAATCAGATCCTAGAATAATAGACTTATACAAACGTTAGATGCCATTCGGAACCCACACCTTAACGTGTCTTGAATCATGGAATCATATTTATTTTCGGATAATCAGGCTTGAAGCCTGCAATATCCTAACTAGACTAGAAATGGACTAGGACTAAAGACTAGGACTTTTTTCATAAAATTACCTCCATGAGATACGAACGCATGACCAGTGGATCACAAGGCACATGCTTTGATCACGGAACCACGTAGGCAGTCGAAAGATAAAGCCTACCTCTTACTTTTACGAACAAAAATATTTTCATCAGGGACTACTAAGATTTTTTTTATAATCCCTTAACAGTGCTATGTATTTCTTCGTATTTTACAACGAACGAGTCAAAAGAGGAAAATGTTTGCTGAAATTCTGAATTATAAAACCACCCGGCACGCACATTTCCAACAACGATATAAAAACGGATTCGTAATAAAGATGTTTGACGCGGGAAGCATTGTTTTTGTATAATGTTATGTAGCTACCCCCGATTTCTCCCTATGTTCTGGCAAAGAGTTGTGTATTAGCGACATAAATACTTATGTTACGTGGAGACGTGACTACAAAAAAATACATTATTATAAACCTAAATTTTTGTAATATGCAACGTTTACATTTACAACATACAACATTTAATATATTTTGAAATCATTTCATAGTAAATCAAACGATAAGAATAAATATGGAGGCATGTACGGTAAATTCCCAGATCCGAAAAAATAAAAAGCAATAGCAATTAAGTAATAAATCTATGGGCTAGTTCTTTTAAAGCCATGGGTATACTTTACTAATACAGGTGTTTTAGTAACTACCTATGGCTTTGCTTCTGTGGGAATTTTGGGACTTACTCACCATTTAAACCTGAACTTCTATAATAATTTAAAAATATTATTATTTATAGAAAACTGTCTGGTTTACATATATACCAGGAATCATATTCCAAGTAGCTCATTCTAATAATCCTTCAGCTTTTTTTGTCATACATAATAAATTATGGTATTAATAGTAAGGTATATTATCGAATAGATATAAAAAATGTAACACATTTTATTAGAAAACTATAATCAAAGTTCGAAACCTTTTATTAGGGGTGTAGCCTAAGTTTATACATAAAAATTCTCAGCATATTGAGAATTAATGTTTGCAAAATAGAGTCATTCTACACAAGTCTCGAACTTACTTTGAGGCTAAATTAATCTATGTGTATTGTCCTTAATTATACACCTATTTATTATTTGTATGTTCATTTTGCATACTTTGAAAATTTGTCATATTGAGAACGCTACTAAACATTAAATTATTACTTGACTACACAAGCCCTTCCCTTGATTGATCTTTACAGTCTGCGCGCGAATGATAGCAGCTGGTACATTCTACGTTTTTCTTTTGCTTCCAGACCAGCGTGAAAGCGATTATTTATTTATATAATTATAACTACTATTTTAGTTTAATTAAAACTTATTACATAAAAAATATGAAAAGCTTAAAAAACTAAGAAACAAAATCAGTAATTCGGTTTGATAAAAAAGAGAAAAAGTAATTCACTTTTACAAGCAGAACGTTTATTATTTATTCAATAAGCTAAACGAGTTCCAAATTATATTGACGCAGGTGAAACCGATTACACTAGTAATATCATAAGTAGGCTTCTCGTTCCGAACCCATAAATGATATAAATTGCCCTCGAATCCAAAGTACAAACGATACGGATAGGGTCGCTTTATGTTCGAAAGGGGGTTTGATTGCGACACAGATTAAATATTATTCAGAAGAGTTTTTGATTCAACCAATTGTTTAATATTTTTTTCTTATTATTTTATATAATCATAAAAATAACTACTACTACTGCTTTATAAAGCTACATTCAAACTATTAAATTCCTGCTTTCTTGTTTTTTGTGCACATACATATATAGTATAGTTATAGGTGTAAATAATATTGTGACGATATGTTATAATTACCTACTGACAAAACTATGAAAACTTATATAGAAAAATGAATTTGAAAGAGTGAGCGATGAACGCAAAAAAAACATAAGGAAATATTAAATATTGTTAATATTTGTCTTGTCCTTATATTTTAAAGTTTCTTTTAAGCATAAACAACAATTTTTTATTATATTCTGAGATAAAACTAAATATTTTTCGCGTGACAGGAACTTAACAATATTTGCGTGTCACTCGCAACTAGAACTAGACGAAGTTTGATATTCTTAAAACTATCATTCAAAAATGAAGCGTATAGCGTCATACGACAGTTAACTTCGCTGGAGTTGCTCTTTCAAAACTGTCAACACAATTTGAAACTTGCCAGTAAACTTAATTATAAGTTTTACATTTATGGCGACCTTTAGATAGCATATGCTTATTTCTAGGAGAGACTCCCCCCGCACTAGCACAAGTAAGAGACAGCGCTCTATACCATTCAATATGCGAGAAGAGACAGATATAGACAGGAGCTCGAACATAGGCCCAAGTTGTAATATAGGCAACGATCGTAAGGTTTGATTTTTGTTTGATCTTATTTATTACTTTTGAAGAAAGTACTCAAACAATATTTTAGTACAGTTGTTACGTTATTAAATTTTCTATAACAGTTACTTCAATTAAGAACAAAATTCAAATTATTACTTTGATAACATTTCGAATTTTTTATACAACAAACTATTTGTAAATTATTTTTATCGAGGTTTTTTATTACAATCGTACTTTGATCTTAGAAAAATATTTATTAAATATATCAAAATTAATGTTTAAAAATACTGAATCTATAAATAAAGTTTCTTTATAAATGAATAAATATATATAATTTATGATAATTTTCGAAAATAATAAACTAATTCTCATGACTTTTCATTATAGTAGTTTGCGCGATATAACCGTTTTTCACTTGGGAAAACCCGCAAACGAAAGACTGGTATATTTATTTTACATGAGAAATTCTATTAAAAATCAGCTATAAAAACCAAAAATGTCATAATAACCATAACAACCCCAAAAGTACAAATATTTTAGGAAATAAACGTGGAGGATTCCGGTCATCGATTGTACCTCAAGTTCCCTGATAGCGTTGTGCGAAGGGTTACCTTTCAATTAACGGTTTACAAACAGTGGCCATTTGTTTTTGAATTAACGCTCTTAATCAAGGTTGCCTTGTACTATATTCCAGGTGACTTTATAGTACTATCTTAACATACATATTAAGACACACAAGCCTTTTTCCTATAGGAGCAGGTAGAGACCACATCCTTCAACTTACTACGGCCCTAACATATGTACATCCTACGCTTCCTCTACATTCATTAATCTTATCATGCAAGCTTGGTGTTAAGGGTACTTCTGATCTGAACTTGACTAAATAAATAAATTTATGTACATATACGAACAAATCACATTAATTTAGTTTGACAAGGTACTAACTCAACCACACTATATACATATGTATGTATTTATGATAAATATAGAGATAAATATCTTAGACAAAGACCAATCAGAAAAAAATACAGAACCCTTATTGCGCGAGTCCGTTACGAACTTAGTCGGTGTTTTTAGATTTACAAATTAATATATGTACGTATTTTGATTTGATTTGGTCCCTTTCATCGATTGTCATCAACAAAGCAAACTTTTGAAGAAGAAACTTATTCAAATTGGCCAATAAATTCCTGGAGTCTATTAACACACCATAATGAATCTTGTGGGTGACAAATAATCTAATTTCCTCATTGATTGATAGCTCCGATCGACCTCAATATTGAGGTTCGAGTTTAGGTCGTTCATCATTCAATTTTAAGTAGCTGTTGAGACCTCTACGACCTTTGAAGACTACGTTAAGATTTTGAAGTTATAGCGTTTGTCGGTTTTAGGGTTTCGTATCTAAGGGTAAAATGGAACCCTATTAAAATTCCTCTATCCACTAGGCTGAATTTTATGAGCCGTAAAAGTTAGACTATTCACAATTTTCATAGACAATGTATTTATGTTGCTGCTAAAATAAAGAATACTAAAAATAAAATAAATATTGAAGGATAAATAAAATCTAATAAAATATATTTTGGGTTTACTTTTATACAACATATATTTTTCCATGTTTATAGATAATTTAATGTTAAAGAACACATCATGTGCTTGGCCAGTTTTTATATACATATATCATGCATATGAATTAAGAAATACTTAATAGGCATGATCTAACAATAACGAGCTCAATTATTCAATCAAATTACACGGTACATTTACAGTGCTACTAACTTCTTCGAAGACAGCCATAAATTTAAAAATAATACTAGCAGTTAAATAAAATCCATTAAAATAAAAGTTACCACCGTAATAACTGAGAGCGTTAGAAAATTTAATATTTAAACTACCGCAACGTATCACTTCGCATATTTTAAAGTTTCATGATAAAAATAAAAGTTAAATTAGGTAAAGAAACAAAAAAAACAGTTATGTAAAAGAACTAGTTGAAGTTGTTAACCTTTACAAGCAACAGCTCGATAATCGCAATTACCGAGCTGGGTTCTAAATTTCATCTTTCTAGGTTATCTGGAAGTAGGTTACCTTTAGGTACTATATGTCAGTCAGTGAGTCAGTTGGTGATAAAATTTACGACATTTGGACCTTCATATCGTTATAACCGTTTGAGTTAGCTTCATAAAATTTGGCCTTCTAGTTGTCGTAGTTTCATGTGTCTACGTTAAAAAGGTTTTGAGTTATGGAGGGATCAAAAGTGGCACCAAGTGGTTCTTGTACTCGGCGTTGGCTAGCCAGTTCCTTTGCTTGAACTTAGCTTGACACGCTGCTGCGTTGTTGTTCTGTTGTGATGTTTCTATATTTTTTTCTCTAGATGTAACGTTAAATGTAAATCAGCCATTTTGGTCTCAGCGATAAATGCCTACAGAAATTGTATATTGTAAATATGACACTGTCACGTTCAGAGAATAAATCATTTGTTACTTTTGGTTTTTTTCTTTTGTACTGTGTTTGACATTCGTGGTTTGAATTCATATTATGACTTTTTTTTTTGTAATAAAGTTTCCTTTATATCTATGTTATTTATTATTGCAAAATGTAGCATATTTCTGTCTCACACATTTTATTTGGCAGCTTTAAATTTTTAGGTTATTTTGTTTTTTAAAAGGCATCTCTCATCATTTTTAAAAGGCTCTTTTGTATAAATACATACAATATCACGTATTTATCCCTCACGGCAGCACAAATTATACGTGTAGAAATTTGGGCCAGCAGAAGCAAGAGTCATGAATTACAAAGGCCATGCTTAGCCTAATAATGAATTAATTGGTGGAATAGAAAATCAGATATAGTAACCGTCTGCTTGTCCATCGTTCTAGATAATCGTAGTATCTTCTCTTAGTATCTTTTTACGAATTAAGATTCCATAAAAGCTTCCTTTTAACATAATAATTCATCACAGCACTCGTTCTACTACGTGTAGGTGCTAATTGCATGAGTTTCACTGAGTAATTTTCAAACGTTCAAACATTCAATTCAAACAAAATTATGTATATATGTAAACTTTTTCTTACGATTATAGATACTCTTAAATAGATAATATCACATATTTATATATGCTAATATTGACCTTAATAGCTACATCGGGCCAATCGTATTAGATACGTGTTTGGTCAAGCTGAGCGTAAAACAAACATGAAACATCGATATAGCTAACTAAGGCGCCCGGTTCACACTCAAACTTCGACTTACAAGTTAGTAGTAGCAACAAGCAGAGTAATTAAGTTTGCTTACGTATATACGTGTTTGAATTTTATGTAATAAAATCACTGATATTGATAAAATCACTGATATACAAATTGATAAATATATAGGGGCAAATTAAGTTAGCCCCAAACTATATTCGTAACTTGTACTATGGGATACTAAAAATAAAAAAACTATAAACAACTTTTTTCACAATTCCGTTGCAAAGATCATGATATTTTTGTAAGCTAAAAAGTTTTCCTGCATTTTTATTTTCGTTATTTTTTTTATGTTTATGTTAGTTTTTATATATTAGAAAAATTAATTGAAAAGTACATATAAAATGTCTAAACCAGCGTAAGATCTTTTGACAATCAAAAATTTAAAACAATTCATAAAATAGCTCTGATGAAATAAATTATCTTGTTTCCAGAATAATTTAATTATAGATAAGACAAAACAGCTTCATTTAGTTTGAATTACTCCTAATTTATCAATCTATTCAGAACGATTTAGTTTTCACGTTTACTGATGAGTTCCAGAATGTATTCAAAGGTCTCCGGGAAACCTATTTCCGATGACTAAATATTCCATTCTTTCATAATTAACATTGCATTACAATAGGTATTATATTTAGAAAGCATTTACTATTTACTTAAAAATAAAAGCAAAAATAGCTCACACACCCTCACACAATACACACACGCACGTTTTTATCTTATTTATATTTTTTTATTGTTTCTATAAATATACAAATAATTAAGTTATACTATATGTATCTACTAGACGGTCTTACTTGCTATGTAATACGTGTCTGAATAAATGATAAATTATCATCTCTAAAGCAGGGAAGACAGAAAAAAAATAACTTCTTATTTTCAATAACGTGTTATATCTTCAGTCCATCACAAAGTCACGGAATGCCACGATAATTCTTGATCTGAAATGTCAACGTTATTTTACTTAATCCAGAACGTCGCAAATATAGAGAAACTATTTTCACCTAATATTTCTGATTTTCACTAATTTTCCTAAACAAAACAAACCATAGCTGAACTCAGGTAAGAGGCATTACCAGAACTGCTGGTTTTTCTAAAGCAACAATACTTGAACGATTTCACTGGAATGAAAAAACACAGAATAATATCAAATAGACCATGCACTTCGTGTGTACAATATGAGTAAGATAATTTCCAAATCAAAATCTTGATTTAGAAATAAGACGAAAGGCACTTTTTCACGTTAGTATTTAATTAATACATATCTTAATCAAGCTACTGACTACTGCTGAGAAGAAATGCCGAAAGAAACTCAAGTAATTTTGATCTCTAATTTACCAGAAAGCTTTAATTATTAATTATTTTTGTTGCTATAATATTTCTGTATAATAAGGTATACAATTCAAAAGTTTCCATTAAGCGCCGCTACCGCTAGTTTAATTTTTCTTCGTGATAGACCACAACATTTCTAATTGTTCTTTATTGAGCTGTAAATCTACTTTAAATAAGTGTGATGAGAGGACAGATTGTACCTATCACTAGATAAGTCATGTGACGTTATTTTTTGGAAAATTGTATTGTTGCACGCATCATTTCTAAACAGAGATAGCCGTGGTCTACCTGATTATAAGACTGTGGAAATAAAAGACCGTACAATAGGTAGGGTGTTCATGCGTACTACTGGTGACTTAGATCTTAAATAAATTGCAGGAAAAGACAGAATTGTGTGTTGTTGGACATTTCAATGTTTTTGTGACGAAATCAAAAACTTTCTTAAAGACGCATAGTGTAAGACAAAAATAATGTAATTTTTATTCTCTATTTCTATATTGTTTGCATAAAAATTATCTAAATTCTGTAACGAAGGCAATTTAAAAAAATAATCACGATCACGTCGTTTTAGTTTCTATAAGTCCTAAAAACAGCCCTCATATTTTTTCCTTTTAATATCACGTTTTATTATTTGTTGCTTACAAATCAATGATTAATGCGAAATCGGCTAGTGATTTTGTATACGACTTTATAATACATTGACCTAATAGGACATCGCCTCAAGGGCAGAAGAAGGGTGTAGGTCTATAGGGCGACGTAAAAAAGGTTCATTGCTGTCTTTGCGACCTTCGCATCACGTCTAATAATAAACTGCCTTATGTATTTCTCTAGATGCTATGTTTCCTATTTATATGTTTCATGTATGTATAAATTTCATTGAAAATATATATCTTTAGGGTTATATTCTAAAAAATATTTATTTTAAGCTGATATTATCAAATAATACATCAAAGTATTATTTTCATCAAAAAATATGTCTTTATTGCTTATGAATACAATAACCATAAAAAGTTAGTTATAGTAGTAGCTAGGTATAATCTTTTTTATTACGATAGAAAGATAAAGTAGGTAAATAAACAAGACATGATGAAAACCATTTACTCGCGAGAATAAAGTTAAATTGAAAATACTCACTCTATCAACTTGTGATCAACCCTTTAATAGATGCTAAGGGCTTCGAAAAACTTAGTTAATTAAAACAGGGCTGCCAACGTGGGATCAACTTTTTGATTCTCAAACTTTGCTCATTTAAATAACTGTTTGCGTCGTAATTAAGTGTGTGTAATTGACCAGTTAACTATTTTGGAATCTATTTTTAATATGTGCACGTTTTTGATATATTTTAGGAGACAAATAGCATTATACTACAATGTCAAGTTATACTAGCTGTGCCTGCGACTTCGTCCGCGTGGAATTTAGCAAAAAAAAATAGTTTATTATATTTTTGTTTTTAGCTTTATTGAAAAATTTATTTATATATGTTTTGGGAATAAAAGCAGCCTAAATTAGTCCTTATTACGTTACCTACCTGCCAGTGAAAGTCCCGTTAATATCGGTCCAGCCGTTCCAGAGATTACCCGAACAAATAATCATCATACGTAATTTTAAAAAAATTGCTTTTGCAGTCTATCGTTTAAGGCATCGTTTTTGCCCTATTTGTAGAATATAAAGCCATAATTTAAAAACAAAAGCGCAACTTGTGTTAATAAGATCTAACCGTGTGTCTGGAATGGAAAGTGGTCACAGCAGTATATGGATGCCTGCAACACCAAATAAGTCACGCATGCCTTTCACCCATTTTTGCTTTCAGCAAAAAGGAATGGTTTGCAAATATAAATTATTTTTAAATATTAGGAAATACAAATTTAAATTATTTCATTCTTTATTTAACTTACATCTATGCAAAGCCGAAGAAGTTATTTTAGTATATAGAAAAAAATACTGCATAATTCTGCCAGCCCTAAGCGTCGTTCTACATTTTAAGGCCCTTTCAACGAACTCACGAACTCTCAGAAGTTGGTCGGTGTAACTCGAGACCGCAAGATTAGGTTTCCTTACTTTCGTAAAAAAAAACTTTTTCATTAGCAAGCAACTTTTTAAAGCCATATTTTTTCTTCTGAACGAAATCTTGAGAAATTCTAAGTGGAAAATTAAATTACTCATTCGTTGTAAAAATATAGTGGTAATTAGTTAATTAACCCCCGACGCAAAAAGGGAAGTGTTATAAGTTTGACGTGAGGAATGAAACGATTTGGGCAATCTTTTTTTTTTTTTGTCACAAAGATGACTTGATTTAGAGTGTTCTTAGCTACGTTTTAACCCCCGATGCAAAAAGAGAGATAAGTTTACGTTACGTGTTTTGTTATATTGTGTCGGAGTTTATTAAATTTTAAATTTAAGTACCTGTAATAAGAATAATTCCTGTATAAAATAACTATAGTAAAGCCATCAAACTGTATCAATCACGACTACTCATTGACAATAGAAAAGCCAGAGGAGCCACAAAAGTATTTACCTGATTTATAAGCAAATTCAACTAAGTTAGAGTTTATTTTAATATGTCTCCTTCATTAAAGCTGAATATATGAATATTTTCTATATATAAGATATATAGCAAATACTTAGTAGTTCAGATAATGTAAAACGCGGTAAACTAATCGATTGAAACAAAATCGACCCACTTCCCGTCGTGTCAGGGTCGCCGTTTTTAAGCTATTCTGATGTATGTCACAATAAAGACACCATTTTACTTAATAACATATAGATAGCCTAATAAAACTTTGTTTTTATATTATAGAAGCAAAAATCAGTAGAATTTCATTAAATATATATGTATATGTAAAGAAGCAAATGCAGTTCCACGACTTTAGGGGTAGAAACCAAGAGTCGCGAGATTCGAAGGCCCTGCTTAGCAAAATGATGGGCCTATTGGTGGAATAGATTTAGACAAAGTAACAGGTTGCTAGCCCATCGCCTATGAGAAATCCTATTTCAAACTTGACTTACAAACATGGGTGGGAAGATTAGCAGTTGGCACATTCTACATTTTTCTTTCGCTGCCAGACCATCATAGAAGTGAAAAAATATATAATTATGTATTTGTACCTTCTTAAAGTTAGTCTTATCGAAAAACAGGTGTAGAGTCAGACTGTCTCAGAAACATATGTAGTATCTCATATTATCACATTAGAAAGAACTGATAATTTATGAAAAAAAGATGGCGGATAGAACAGATTATAATTTGTTATATTACTGCTGAATATAGGCCAGGAAGAGAACCCCTCAAATCAACATAGTTTAAAACAAAGTCTCATTCCGCTGTCGGTCCTTATGTATGTTTGATCTTTAAAACTACGCACCGGTTTTAATGCGGTTTTTTTTAATAGATAGGGTGATTCACAAGAAAGGTTTTTAAAACCGTGCGAAGCCCGGCAGGGTTTACTACATGATAATAAAAAATATGGAAATAATATATCAAAAACAAAATTTAATTTAAAAAATGAAATTTCTTTCACAGGATTCCTATTTCATTCAGCGATGTCGCCTCAGACCAGCTTCAGTAGACTGGAACGCGACTACATCGTCGTCATGAGGAGAAGAGGCCAGAGCCGCTCGCCGTAGCAAGATCCCTGTCTACTGTAGGGGGGGAGGTCGCAAGTAAGTCATCAAGCTCAGCCATTGATAATTTATAAGTAATTTATTACATCTGAAAATATTTGCCACAGAATTTACAGTAGATCTTTGACACCGACTGATGTCTTAGGCCATTGAACTAAGTCCGCAAGGTCGTATTATAGAAGACCGAGGAAATATATAATATAAAACTTTTATAGTCCAGAACTACGCCATTTGAGGTTTGAGCTCAGCCTAACATTCTCACAGTTTAAACACTGGCTAGACAAAAACGGAAAAGTTCCTTTACTCAATAATTATTTTGAGTTAATTATTACAGGCTACTTATTTAGTAATTATTTTTTTATGGGGAGCTACTTATTGCTATTCATTAGGTTAGGTAATTAGGATAGCTTAATTGTTTTTACATAAAACGGCTACCATTTAACTTCTGCAACTCAAAGGGTCAACCAAAAAAAAGTATATAAACGACTGTAAGAATATTTTTCTTTCTAATAATATTGCTAATATTCTGTGCATCTTCATCATCGATAATCTTTACTGTATCCGAAACATTCGCGGTCTATAGCATTCAATTTTAAACGAGTACTTATTTAGCATAAGCATTTTCTTGAACTGAAGCTAAATTCTACTTTTTTCAGCGTGAATGGGTTATCATTGGAGAATTTTCTACAAAATAAAATTATACCAATAAAACAAAGTTCGCTCGTAAAATAAATCCTATTATACTTAAGAAAAAGGGTTTTTAGGGCGCCAGAATGCATGTTAATGGATGAAGATGACGATAAGATAATTTTTATAATAATTACTTTTCTCTTCACTTGTTTTATTTGCTATTATTTCCACCACAGAATTTCACTTCCCCGTCTCACTCTGTAGGTATAAAATTTTTTTCAGCATTTGGTAGAAAATAAAGCTGTGAGATATTTTCTTATTATTTTAACACCTCAAATGAAAGAAACAGAATCCTTGTAAAACCTCTCGTTCATCCGTCTATCTATCTGTTTAGTGACAATAGTTTCCTCTCATACTACTCAACTGTTTTAATTGATATTTGTCCCGATAGGATTTAGTAGATAATTAAAAGAACCACTTATCTCCATAGCATAACGATTTATGTACATTTTCCAACAGAGATGAATCTCCTCAACATGGACGCGGAGAACCGCGTCGTCCTCAACGTGGGAGGGATTCGCCATGAGACGTACAAGGCGACCCTTAAGAAGATCCCGGCGACCCGTCTCTCGCGGTTAACGGAGGCGCTCGCCAACTACGACCCTGTACTCAATGAGTACTTCTTCGATCGGCATCCTGGGGTCTTCGCACAGGTCCTGAACTATTACAGGTACTATTGATTTCATATCTACATGGATACCTTAAGGTTCTATAAAGTATTGTACCATGACTTGTATAATAACAACAGCAATGAGAGCGCAAGCAATTTATAGACATCATCGGTTTTTTACACTTATGTATTCTTACACGATTTTAAGTGTATAGTAATTGTAATCTCTAAAACTGCGACGAACGTACTGCAATTAAGTAAAGACTTCTTTATAAAAGGAGATATTAAGTACCATTTTACTGGAGAGAGTACGTGTTTGAAGAGAGTGTTAAGTGTAGATGTTTCAAACTTACTATGGCCCTAACTCAATCTGTGTGGATTGTAGTCATTCATTTATCTAAAAATAAATGAAATACTATGGAGAAAAGCATGTCCAATGTATTTTTCAGATTATTTTCAAAATTCTCTTTCAAAAATTGTATGCTAAAATACTTGGATATTGTAATGGTGTTACTAAATAGATTTATATCATATTGAGACTAATCTTGAATGTCAAGTATTGAACTTTGATCACTAAATCGGATCGAGAGATTACCCTCTGAAGTCATTTGTACTTAATCCGAATCTAGCTATATCCATTAGTATGTTTAGTCCTCTCTGCATAGTAATTAGATACACTGCTTTTCAATTAAGCGTGGAAATCGTGATTAGCGCTAAGCCGTAACTCTCTTGTAGTAAGATCTTACTGGTATTTGTTTTATTATTCTTTTGTTTTTGAGATAAGATTATAGATTATATATTCTAGGAAAAAATAGATTTTGTGGTAAATTTTTCACTACTACATGAATTAAGTTCATCTTTTATGGTATGCAAACAAGAGTCATGAGAGTTGAAAACCAAGTTTACCAGCTAAACTAACCACGCAGGTGGCTTGTTGGTTGAATACATTGTTAGCCAATCAAAATTTACAAAATAATCCTTGTTTTAAAATAATTGCACTGATTAATATTGTTATTTTCGGGTTCTGTACCCAAAGAATAAAACGGGCCCCTGTTAATAAGACTTCACTGTCTGCTGTCTGTCCGACTGTATATTGATAGCTTGACAGTTAAAATTTCGGTTGATGATATATTTCTGTTTTCGCTATAATAACAAAATAAAATTAATAATTAAGAGAGCCACCTATACAAAAACGCTTTTTTGCTGTTTTTATAGATATACGAAAACTTTCAAGCCCAAATGTAACACATATTTCACATTCAATTCATTCGTTTTTCGTTCGCTCCCAAACCAGCATAGAAGCAATAGCCAACATTTGAACAGTAAAATAAATTAAAAAGAGGTCAAAGGGTTGAACCAAAATTTCACATTAATCAAACATTAATGGTTCTGAAAATGTTCTTCATGGTATTAATTCCGTGTGACAAATGATCATTTAGGAAGACGGCTGAGACAGATCAGCAATGAATGTGAAAAAGTGGCAATTTTCAGTTCAAATCTAAAGGGATCGACGAAATTTATTTAATGAAATTTAAGCTATTTTGGTTATATATGACTGCTGTCTGCTCAAACAGAATTACTATTTGGGTTGGTTTAAAATAAGCACGCATATATTTGATTCTTATTACAGCTTTACCTTCGATTTTTTGCAAACCCATAAAACAACCACTTAGTTAGTAAGACATTTAATTATGAGATACTAACTCAACAATACTATATTTTAAAAATAAATATATATGTAGATAAGCATCCACGACTTAAATTAATCAGAAATAAATCCATTTTCCATCATGACCTAACTGGGACTCAAACCCGAGATCTATTAGTTAAGAAGCAACCCTACCACTGCGCCAACGAAACTGTTCATAAGATTGGCCTTCATATAACAAAAAATTATAAAAAGAGCTAATATAGTAGGTACAACCGCTTTACAAGGTAAAAGCTTAATAAAATTTTAGATCTAAACTGAAATAAATCACTGTTACTATAATAGCGATTTTCCCGATTTTTCTCTGATTAAAAATATTTATCCCGTTTCTTTTTTTTATGTCAAAGGGAGGCAAACGAGCAGGCAGGTCACGAGATGTTAAGTGATCACCGCCGCCCATAGACAATTGCAACACCCGCGGGGCCACAGAAGCGTTGCCGGCCTATAAAAAACCTCCGCCCTCTCCAATTGTGGTTTTGGGGAAAGAGGTGAGTGTTGAATAAGCGAACCGTTTTTTTACTTCCCCGGACGAGCCGGCCCATTCATGCTGCAGGCTCCACACCACTACAAAGTAGTGGCTCCATACCACAAAGAGATTTACATATGATCAAGTCTTTTTCCCGTAGGGATCCCACTTAATAAGGTCCTAAAATACTTTCTTCGCTTCCTCCAGATTCATCAATCTTTTCATGCATGCTCGTCGGTATGTTTGATAGAGAGTTATATATTTTTTCAATTTGTTCTTTAAGAAATTAATACGAACATCACACGCTTTTCACTAATAAACATAATGAGGCCCTATACAAGTGCTCAATCATACTCGAACAAAGATACAACGATCCTTTTAAGCGTTTTAGGCGTAAATTTATCGGTTATTTAAGAAGATATTTTCAACAGTATATAAAGTTACACAAAGAAAGTCTTTGTTGCTTATTGGGGGCTCCTTGCGCTGAAAATAGGCACGTTTTTGTTTCCTTCGTTTATAAATTTAAGAAGTCACTAACGCACAAAGTGTAACTAACGTGCGCTGTAATGTAACTAACGTGCGCTGTAATAAAACGGTAGGGAGGGGTTGTATAACGGTTAATATTCAGGAGGGTTCGATTCCCGGTCAGGTTGAGAATTATTTTTCTAAGTTGTTAGAGTATTATTTTTTATTTTTTGATTGTAATAATAAATATAAGTATTAGATGTTTATCTAAATATTGTATATTTGTTATAAAATATAGTATTGTTGAGTTTGTATCCCATAATACAGGTCTCGAATTTGGTTTGGGACTAACTCAATTTGTGTGATTTGTCCCTTTATATTTATTTATTTAACAAAACTTACGTATGGTGTTATATAAATATTGTTACTACAATACAAAAACTATGGGATACTCGATAAGAAAATTCTCTCACGTAATCGATAAAAATTCCCGCGGTAAAACGCATACTTCCGTGACACTAATTGGGAATTCTAATGAGCATTTCCGTACATCCAATGGCGTTCATTCGTTCCTTCGTTCATTACAATTCAGAGCAGTAATCCGACCAATGTTAATACGATTTTCTTGGGATGTTATTGTCGTCAATTAACGAATATTCTTGACAATGGATAATTTTCTATAGAACACGATTATTTGTTTCAACACCCCTATTGAAGCCGTATCATTGTTTAAGTCTATTTTAAGAATGTAATGATAGTCTATTTTAGAAATGTGATGACGATCATTTTTAAGTCTTTTTTACGAATGTAATGATAGTATATTTTAGGAATGTGATGACGATCATTGTTTAAGTCTATTTTTGGATTGTAATAATGTATTTTAGGTTTTCAATGAAATATTGGCTGAATATTCAAAAGAAATGAGGAGTCTTTTTTTTATGTCAGAGGGCGGCAAACGAGCAGGCGGGTCACGAGATGTTATGTTAACACCGCCGCCCATAGACAACTGCAACACCCGCGGGGTTACAGAAGGGTGGCCGGCCTGTAAAAAGCCTCCGCCCTACCCATTTGGGGAGGGCGGAGAAGTTGGGCCCCCGGCTCTCCCACTCACCGAACGGCGCAGGACGGCTCATAACCGCCATTCAGGCGTCGGTCTTCTGTGGGAGTGTGGTACTTCCCCGGACGAGCCGGCCCATTCGT
>JADGIL010010458.1:0-28846 GCA_020352625.1 Cactoblastis cactorum | reverse complement strand
AAGCCAGCTCCAATTATATAAATATCTATCAAATTCTCAACAAATATAGAGATAGGCAGATTAAAACAATTATTTCTACTCTATAAATTCTCTATGGACAGTTTCTCTATCGGAAGTGAGTCTAATTGGTTGTGCCATTGTATCGCGGTAACTCGATCAGTTTTATGTATTTATGACAGTTGTATAACCGCTATTGTGTTGTGAATTAGAACAGAGATATATAGATAATGTTGTCTCCTTTCAACAGAAATATTGGTTGTTATTTCTTTTTTTTTTATATAAGTCAGACTGTTTTTAAGCCCTTTCCCTTGATTGCCTTTAAAATCTTTAAAAATTTTGTTGTCAGTCCAGTATGGAAGTAATTTGCAAGATATTTTTTTCAGCAAATTTCAATTAACGCTTTGTTGTTCTTTTGAATTTATTAAAATAAGTTCTTGAAAAATGATTTCAATTCTTTAGCACTCCATCTAGTGACAAGAAGACATACTAATTATGGAAAGATATGATAGTCTGCCAAAGTGTAAGTTTCCTGTTTTCCCCACTATGTTTTTAATTTCCCAAGCTTTTCCCATGTTGACAAGCCCACGGCTAAAAATATAGCAGCCAGTAAAAGCTTAGCTTATTACGAAAACAGATATCTATTTCCCTATAGTATGCAAGTACTTTTATTACGTAAATAGCCGAATACATTTAAACCGACATTCTCCGCATACTAGCCCGATATCCCGGATATTTCTACATAAGATAATGACAGCTTTGCTCAAGTTTTTTTTTCATGTTGACAGATTATTTATGGTGTTTTTTTTTATTGCGTAAAAGTGTTAATATTTTACAACACACTTTTTATAGGTAATGCGTCCGGTTTTTTGGTTTAGAATAACGACTTTATATTTGCTGTTCAGAGTTTATTGCTACATTTTATAATTATTTTGGCATAATTAAAAAATAATCCCACGGGAAAAATATATTACCACTTCTTATACATAGATATTTTTTTATTTTATTTATACATATATCAAATTCACTAAATTCGCCCACTTTTTTTGTGTATCATATAGAACCAAGAGCTCCTATCTACGATAAGTAATTAAAACTAACCTAAAAAATGTTAAATTTCATAAATTAATTTACTTTTACATAATCAGTATAGGGTGTTTAATTTTAATACTTATAAACATATCTAAATAAAAATTAATTAAATATAACGCCCCGGATTTCAACCGGCTCAAAGGTACGAATTACGCTAGCGGCGTTACCCCTCTGAATAGGAATGGATATCCTTAATAATTAATTTAATTTTACTTATTAATTTAATTTAATATAAGGCTAATATTCGCTACGCGCGTAATATTAAATTAAATTATTTTTTTCTTTTTTACTACTGTACCTACTACTTACTCTCAATATAAAAATCTCAGGTTCTAAAAAGGGTATCGAGATGAGACCCACGCCAGATTTTAAGTTAGACTTTCTTAAAAATAAATGTGAAAACCGTATTATATTCTGTAGTTTCTTCGTTCAAACATACAGACAGAAATAGAGACTGACAAAATGAACCTAGCACAATCTAGGTTTTTCCTTAACCGTCAAATCTGCGTAAAAACTAAACTGCCTTCCATCAGGCATCAAAGTCGTAAGATCATGGCTTAAGATGTAGCCAAACTTTCCTTTGTACTTTGGCAAATAGTGCTTAACGAATTTTCATAGATTTAATGTAGATTAACGTGCTTTTAAATAACTACGAAATGTTTAGCTCATCTATAGCGCAAAAACCGGTCTCCTTTCTCGTTGCGTAATCAAATGCGAGCGACGCCGGGCGGTCGACTTGTTAATTATTTGCAGGTGTATAGATCTAGGAGGTTTGTAGATATGTTTAAAAAAAGTTATAAATAATTTATATTAATAATTTATATGAATTTGAATAAATATTTTTTGTTACAAAGGTGACTTAATCGAGAGTGTTTTTAGCTATGCTTTTAACTCCCGAGACTAAAAGAGGGGTGTTAAAAGTTTGACGTGTGTATTGTGTTAGGGGATTTTTAAATTTTTTATTTTATAACTTGTTGCATGAGTGAAGCGAGCACTTTAATCTTATGGCAAATTTTACAACAAAAGCAATGGCGTCCTTAGACTTTAAGTCGAAAGTAACATGACCATTCAAATGTATGTATGTCTATACGAGTTCGACTATCTAACACTCTAATTAAACAGATTGATAGACTGGAGGGTACAAAAGAATAGAAAAAAATATAGACATAGATTCTTCGATATTTATCTTTATGTGTATTTATTATATAATATATTATCGTTGAGTTAATATTCCGTCACACTTGAGGATTGGGCTTACACAATCTGTGTGATATAAAAAATAGCCATGTCTAAATCTCACTAGCTCTACGCAAACTGCGGACCTATTCGAAAATAATAAACAAAATAAATTGCCCCAATTACTTTCCCCCGCGGGTTGGTTTGCGTCATTAGACATGTTATGGCAATGGATAAATTAAGATTACCTACGATTACGATTGCTCGCTTTAAGCTAATCCGTTCTAACTGCCAATTATACAAATAGTGGTATGGAGCCACTGCTAGTAGTGGTATGAAGCTACTACTTGTAGTGGTGTGGAGCCAGCTACAGGCTTCTTTTTAGCCTGTAGCACGAATGCGCCAGCTCGTCCGGGGAAGTACCACACTTCCACAGAAGACCGACGCCTGAATGGCGGTTATCAGCCGTCATGCTCCGTCCGGTGAGTGTGAGAGCCGGGGGCCCAACAGGCCGGCAACGCTTCTGTAACCCCGCGGGTGTTGCAGTTGTCTATGGCGGTGATCACTTATCATCTCGTGAGCCGCCTGCTGGTTTGCCTCCCTCTGACCAAAAAAAAAAACAATTTACCGCTACAATTTAAGTTAATCTTATACGATTCAATAGTGAAAACCATATCAAATTTCATCCAGTTGCGTGATGCGCGTATAAATATCCAGACAGACTGAAAAAAAAATTAAAAAAGCGTTTTGGCTTCTATAGGTCCTACAAAGGACTATAGAAGCCAAATCGTTTTTTGTTTCTTAATATCTTTCATGAATAGATTTCAGAAATCAATTGGCTTTTACCTGTTAAGGAGTGAGGTCACCATTATTGACAGCTTAATAAATATTGATTCTCGCAACGTTTTGCCACTAACTTGATTATTGTAGTGTGGCAAATAATGTGAAACCGACATTTGCAATATTATTTCTGCGGCAAATCTCAACTATAAAATGAAAACATGGTTTTATAAAAAATTTCATTTTTGACACAAGCTTTTGTTGTCACTAGGAACGTCTGCTGCGTTACATGCGTTTTTTTTATGTTAGAGGGAGGCAAACGAGCAAAATGCGTGACACAAATTCAATTCCGTGCAGTTACCCATTGAGGAGAAGCCGATTCTGGATGCACCATCAGGTCGCGCTTGTCATAATAATGCGTTGTTACGGGTAATAAAGAATACATGCCCAGCTCAATAGGACATTGGGAAGTGGGTGGAATTTAGCTTGCAAGATTAGATTACAAACAACGGAACAGTTGCATCTAAAAGCTAAGCTAGCTAAAAGCTTGTAAAACCGAATTGCTAAATTGTTCGTTCGTTCAAAGTTAATTATTATAGTTAACAATAAATATTATTTTGATTGTTTCGCAAATATTTGATTTTGACAGTTTCAAACTCTTGCTTTCATAAGTTGATGTTATAATTAGATATTTGTACGTAAGGTATCTTGTAAAATGGATGTGAATGAAGGGGAATTTTATAGTCATATATATCTACTATAAAATTAGAATTTAATCCTAGAAATGTAATGGTCAACTGTGAAATAAATGTTTTACAAATAGTCCCTGGACTACTAGATAAATAAATCGTAATCGTCTGTTTTTAACTACTATCAAATGTTTATCTTTATCAGCGTTACGTATGCGATTACCGGGTGGGCCTCGAAAACTTTGCCGGTCAATGACCCTTAACAAAATCTAAGACTTTCTAATGAGTTGATTAAAATTTTTAACTACCAGCGCTCGCATAAGATGACTCGCAGTTGGAATGCAGCTAGGATAATTGCAACAACGTTATTATTACCTAGAAATTAACTGAAATACTTCTAATTCATGTTAATCGTCTCTCCAAGATGTTGTTTGCTTGTGAAAAATGTTGCTTCGTTTACAACAGGTGTCCGGTCGTGTTATTCTAGATATTCAAGCCCTATCTACAAAAAACGTGTAGTTCTTGAGGACAGTTAATGTCACTGATTCATTGAATCGTTTTACTGAACGTGTGCAATTATGTTCTTGCTAGAGCTAGAGATCGCAAGGGCAGACCGGCTTTCACCGTCTTGTCTCGCGATTCTCGTCACACAAATCGAAAATATTTCCTATCGCTATCACTTAAGGTAGTTTTTCGGTTGCCACCTCATGGCTTCCTAACTTTCTGCGGCTGTCGCGCGGAGGAGTTATTGATTTGGCTCTCAATTTATATGCCTCTGTACATTATGCTTTATGCTCTTGTGTCAGGGTCTATTTACGCTCGTGCTATTAAGTGTTCGTAGCGTGCGATCGCGAAGAAATTACATTTGAGAATAAAAAGGATTAGCCCAATTTCGCTGACCGTTTTCGCGGCTCACCGTCTGGCAACTAATCCTTTTAAAGTATTAACTGGACTCTTGAGGTCGAGGCCTCCGAGTCAATCGAGCTCTGTTTTATAAACGAGCTGACCGTTCAAGGAGTGTACGAATAAGTGCACAGCTGACATCACCAAATGATGTATGGCTCATAAATTTCATTTGCCTTCTGGTCCTGAATTATTTTAAATCGATTGATAATCGTATCGCACATGTTCACATAATGTTTGTAGTGGTATGGAGCCTGCGGCTTGCTTTTTTAGCCTGCAGCTTGAATGGGCCGGCTCGTCCGGGGAAGTACCACTCTCCCACTGAAGACCGACGCTTGAATGGCGGTTTTCAGCCGCCATGCTCAGTCCGGTGAGTGGGAGAGCCGGAGGCCCAACTTCCCCGCCAGGCAACGCCTTTGTAACCCCGCGGGTGTTGCAGTTGTCTATGGGCGGCGGTGATCACTTAAAATTGCGTGACCCGCCTGCTCGTTTGTCTCCCTCTGACATTAAAAGAAAAGAAGATCTCGCTCTATATCTAATTAACCTCATATATAAATCATACTCTTTTTTATCTCTGTTACGGTCACTACTCGGTACATACAATCTTTAATCTAAATTTCAAATAATTTAGTTTAAAGATTTTCTCATAAAATAAAACATTTTATATCGAAGTTTACTATATAAACTAATTACGACTCTGTGTGTATAATATTTACTACATTTTACATTGATCATTTCCGGCATGTAGTACATTCATTTTATCATAGTTTCACATACATTACTCATAATTCATGCACGTAATTATATACTTTAATTTAGTTCCTGATTACCTTAAACTGGTTAAGCACTTAGTAAAGATGGAAAAATTGATTTTTCGTTACCCATTTGGGTATCAAAGCCGCTTTATACTAAACCAGTACAACTACCCCAGTAGTACATTACTCATGAGTGTACTTAATCACTAGAACCGAAGTAGCTTCATCATGTTATAGACGGAAGTTCATGTCAATTTTGACAGGTTGGTTCGTTTCCGGCGCCTCCAATGTCGTATCTGAATGTTGGTATCGGGTATTATCGCGACGCTCGAAATAGCCTTTATCTCGTCCGTGTGAGGTCAGTGGGCGCTGGGCACTGCGCCGGCGCACGCACTCTTCACTTCACTCGCTCGTCGTGCGTATTGGAATTATGTAATTACAATCAATAAATAATGCCCTTTGTATACCTAATTGTAGTATAAAATTTCTGAACACAAGCATTATGATTCAAATTATTAATTATTGACATCCGGGTTCCTCGAGTAAATTCCGAGAGGAACCCAAAATGGGTTTATCAATTTCAGTGCGAAATTTAAAACACTATGTTGTTTATAATAATTCATATCCTTGGAATATAAAAGCCTATAAATCAGGGAATATTGTTGATTCGTAAGAAAATTCGCATTACTTGGAAGACTGGGTAAAGTAAAAAAAATCTTATAGATAGCATTGATAAAGTCGAAATTGTATTTTATTTTATTTTTAAATCATTATTGTCGTTTATAATCTACATATATTACAAATACATTTGCCGATTTTATATATATTTTCCTTCCTAGATCTAAACATCCAATCTGTTAGTTATTTGTATTCTAATAGTTCTTCGTAAACGTGGGAATTGACCGTAGAATATTTAAAGGAAACGCAGACGTTTTATTATTGTCGTAAATGCGTTTAATCGCGTCTAGGGTTGTCAGGACACAGACAGTACATAAAATTTCTAATGTGTATATTTTTTTATGAAAGAGGGAGGCAAACGAACGGGCGGGTCACGTGATGTTAAGTGATCACCGCCGCCCATAGACACCTGCAACACCCGGGGGGTCACAGAAGCGTTCCCGACCTTTAAGGGATTTTATACGCTCTTTTCTTGAAGGTTCCGATGTCGTATTGGTCCGGAAATACCGCTGCAGACAGTTCGTTCCATAGTGTGGTCTTACGTGGTATAAGTATTTTTCCATATATTTTCTATTACCGTACATTTTAAGTATGGTTGAATAGTGTAGTTCAACGATAGGTTAAAAAAAAGAAATTACAGCATGGGTAGAAACTGCTGAAATATACATATATAAGATTTTTATCACAAAATGACTTACTTAAATAACCTCCCGAATACTTATTTTGTCACGAACACCACTTCTACTTACCTAATGGGCTCATTCCGCAGAGTCATCAACATTCTTCGGTCTTAGTAGCTTTCCTATTTAATATAGATAACGAGAAATTATTCTTAGTATAGATAACGCAATAGTATAATCTTTAAAACAATTATTAACGACCTCCGTGGTATAACGGTTAATATACCTGACCGCTTCGCAGGAAAAAATGATGTTTATTGTTGGCCTGGGTCTGGAATGTTTATATATAGTACATGTATCTGTCGCGTCACTGCTGAGGATGCAACTAGAAATACGTTCGGATTATGTGAATTCCCGTACGCAGTGACCCTAGACACCGCAATATTGAATGCGCAGGCGCAATGGGCGCGGTATGCAATAAATGACTGGGCTCTCAGTGTGCCCTTATGATTTAGTGCTCGTGTGCCCTACCGCTGGCTTGTTTAAGATGGGACATTAATCTGAGATACTGTAGCGAAATGTAATGATATAGTATGTACCGTATGTAGTGTTGTATTAACGTTTAGATTAGAGACAAATGGTGGTCTGAGATTCAGCTCCGAAATGGTTTATTATGATTTTGTTATATTTATCTATAAACTGCTGAATCTATCAGATTCACTACTCAGGTTATTAGTTTATTTTGCGTTTTTTTGAACTCGCCATGATGAGCTTAAATAAGCACTAGATATCGGCCAAGTCGTAATCATAATCATGTCGGGACTCGTTTTTCATGATTAAGTTTACATATTGATTATGACAGTAGGTGTATTTGATGCTCAATTTAATAAATTATTGCATTTACTTTTCTCCCATTTTACACATAACTTATTATACATACAAATAATAATATAATAATATTCTTAAATTCAACAGGCCAGACATATAATTTCCAATCCGACAGCCAGTTTTAGACTTAAAGCATTTAAAGAAATGACATACGAATGATTATTTAAGTATACAAAAAAAAATCCAAGCAAAATTACCTGCAAAGTTGATACACGCAAGAGTAGTACTAATAAATATATAAAGCGCAGTTAATGTTTAAAAGATTGATGATCGAAGAATGATTGATAGCAGGAACAAAGTTTAAAAACCTTAAGCGATTTGTTATACTTTCAATGTTATAGCCCGTAATTATATTTTAGTCTGAAGCTTTCACTTTTCGTATTTTGATTACGCCTTTTTTGCAGTGATTATAACTGGGCCTTCTGTAGTATTTTATAAGTAAAAAACTTCTCTAGTTACAATGAATTATTTTACAAATATACATGTATGTATTCTGTTAGATATCTCAAGTACTTATCTCAATATTTCTAGAATTTTCTAAACAAGGTTCGAACTTCATGTTCTGACCTTATTGTATGCATTGTTAAAGGTTAATTACGCATCGCGTTGTTATTTCTGGCAGTTTAATGAGTGGACTAATCGTCCGCTGCGTAGTGGAGATAATGTAATCGGAACAACTGTGAAAATATTGATTCCAAGGCACTGTATTGTGATTGATGATGATGATGACATCTTCGACGCGTTCCTTTTGCGTCGCAAAATGTCGAGATACAATTAGGTTTATTGATTTATTCAACTATTTGTTGAGGATCAATGAAAAACTATGGTATGAAGTGAACAGGAAAATATTGATTTACTGCTGGAGGACCCTGGATCTGAAACTGCCTGAATTTAAAATAGTCAAAAGTAATGAAATTAAACTACATTATTTTCGACTTACTTTTGAGTACATGTAATGTTTTAGTATTCATACAATTTAAATACGGTAATATTAGAGAATGTGCATTTATTTTAAAGGGGTTGATGTACTGTCGACTGTGTCGACCGTTCTATGCATGTGCAGTGATAATAAGAAGCAAGGAGCAAAGTTCTCATAATTTGGCATTTCTATCTCAAGAATACGACGGTTTGAAATCTATTAAGGCAATACACTGCTTTCGCCCTTTGTCTTTAAAAATTATATAACCTCGTTATGATTATTTCAAGAATATAATGAAAAAGTAGGAATAACTTTTAAATAAATCTTTCTATGACTATATTTTTGATCATATGGGTATGCTAAAATCAGATATCAAAGTGAAAACTTTCCACATAATGTACTCACCTCGATGATACGTGTACCATATTTAAATCCAATATCAAACATACATTTTCTTTGACCTTCCAAAGGTCGCTGTTTTCTATTCGCACTCGCTTGGTAATAAAACAGTATCTCAATGAATTGAACTGATTAAAAAGCACCATTGGCGTGATGCCAGACCACATACGTATATAAACATTGGAAATGTAAAGAAAATACTATTATATAATTCAGTGTCACGCCCGAGATGGAACAGTACAGCTGTGGTGACAATTTAACACAGATATCAAATAAAAAAGATTTATTTTTGTTTTGTGAACCATTAAATATTATATCCTGAAAATCTCAAGAGACCCAAAGTAACAGCTAGTATAACATGTATCGAAGACCAATAAAGAAATTCGAACGATAAGGCATTCTGACTCATAAAGGTTAACCTGGCAATAATAATCGGAATCGTTTTCATTTGCATAATATAAGAACTCAACCACTCCCCAAAATGGTGCTTGATACGTTGATTTACTGGTCATTTATTCATACTTATAGAGAAGCATAACTTACCCAAATATTACCATTTAACGAACCATCAAATCATTTCCATGCTAATTCAACAGTGAGATGGTTTATAACTGTATTAAAATCTCTTTACTATTTATCTAAGTAAGTAAGCTAAATCATATGTTACTATTGGCCCAAATTTGGCTTAAAATTGAAGTGGATTTATGAATTTTGTTTTATTTTTATAGAATATTCAATAATTAGACCAAAAAGTTTTACAGCAATTGCGGATATTTTGAACTCTGCTATCTCTATTTCATCGTTGTTTGTTCTTGTTAAGTACATTCTAGTCGGTGCATCAACCTTTTCGAACAAAAGCACTGGCACAGTCAGTGTCCATTTCTGGAAGATACAATTCACCCGCTACGCCTACTGGAATAATCTTCTAAGTCACAGCTACAGTATGCGATTCAGCAGCTTAGTCATCTCATAAATTTACATTCTTGTCGTTGTTACATCAAACTTATTTAGATAGATGACGTAGTTGCCTTTTTCTTATTTCAAGCACAGTACAAAACTGACTTCAGTAGACTCATTTGAGTTTAGTATTGAATAGATTATCCCGTCTATTTCATTGAGGCCAACGTCAAGGCAAATTCTCACAATCGTTAAAAATAATATAGATGTTCCTACTCTACAGGAAGGAGAAGACTATATTCAAAAAAAGTGACACAGATCTCAAATACAAAAAAAATTGGATGTTCGCACTTGTACCGTAACACTTTCTGTTGTTTCTTCAACTCTCATAGGTTCCATTCTGCTCGTGTATGATTTATCAAATAAATCACATTATCCGTTCACGAAAAGTGAAGGCGTCGAATATGCAGAATCATTCAAGAATTACTGCCATGAATACTGGATATACACTTGAAGAGGTACCTATGGCGGTTTCACTTGTTGCTTATTGTGTCGTTGCAATAATTATTGTGCATTTTATATTGATACCGGAGACAGGTGGCGTCCTGTCATGTTCGTTGACTCTGCGGCCTTGGTGCCCCACGTTTCAATGGCTAGCTTCATTCGTGTTATGGTATTATCGCCGCATTTTTTACCTCTCAAGGTCAACAACTTACGTTCGTCTGTTCTATTGAACGCTACTTATTTATTATAGAGGTGATCTTTCTGTATTTAATGATCACTTGTTCTCTTCTAGTTTTTTTTTTCGTGCATTCCTCGTCTACATATATTACCTATTTTGTGTATTCCAGTAATATCGTTTAAATTCAAATTCGTTAAATAGCTGCTGATATAATTCTTTTGGATTTTTATGCATGTATTTCTCGTCACGCGAAACTTTTTAGAGACGCTTATACCAGACTGATTTTATAATCATCGCTAATTATTCCTTCAGTCTTCTGACATAAGATTCGTGCCGTGCTCTGAAAAAAAGAATGACTATAAATTACTAACAATGCTGTCATAGCTAACTGTATTGAAATGCTCCAGCTAATTAAGAATATGCCTTTTTTATAAATGAATACAGCAGGCCCGCTGGCCCAATTGGCTGATCACACATGTGACGTCATCATCGTCTGCGCCTTGTCTGCCGCCACTTCCCGGAACGCTTGGCCGCACTGCCTTCCTGTTGCCCGCGATCCCATTATCACTATGAATGAACTCGTATGTTATACTTAAACAAATAGAACGTCAGTATAAATAAATGGGCACGAAAAAACAATGGCCTCACTTCGCTCTAATTGGCTTTTCATTCAGTGACGTCATGCATGTCTATGACTTGTCTACCTTTCTTTCAGACACTACTGATCTACTAACTATATTTTATGAATAGATTCCACTCGTTTCATGTCATTGAACTTTGGACTACTTCGGCATGGTGTAGGCGTGTCAAAATCTGAATGAGACATGACAGTGACGTTTCATTTTTTAACCGTAGGCATTTTAATATTGTGTTAATATTTTTATATGCGAAGTAGAGTTTTAGTAACGTCGTCAAAACCGCAGTTAGTTTACACTGGATGAGTTAATATTTTATAGCATATGATGTGCTTACGTGCATGGTTGAGCAAGATGCCAAAGTAACAAATGACGTGGCGAAAGCCGTGGCTTAATAGGGATCTAACTTAAATATCATCGGAGAAAATTAAGGTATATCATCGGAGAAAGTTAAGGGTTTATACTGAAGTAACATAGTATCTTAACTGACCTCCATCCTTCAGTATAAAGGCACCTCTCGCATAAGACGGCCAGTGGGCGGTCAGTTTATCTAAATAATTATGAACGACGCTCGCTTGCCCACAATAGAAAACTTTGGATGCAAAATGTTATTTGCTTTTTGTATTAAACCGACCGAAATCCTTATTCCTCTAATGGAATTCAGAGAATAACCGAATATTCCCTATATTCGGTTTAATATCGACCAGTGCCCGCTAATGTCCCATCAAATCTTTTGAGAATCGCCAAAGTTTGAGTCGAGGCCACGATAAGTATTCGTCTAATGTCTCGAGACGGGAAGTGCTATACCGTTTACCTCACATTAAGTTGCAGCCTGCTGTGTTACAATGTATTGTTCAGCGAGTGACTCTTTGCATTAAAATTGTACGTGACTATAGGCGGTCGCCATTTAAAATAAGGTTTCCTAAAGTCTAGAAATGTATGACGCTAGCCATGTTTGTAATTTACTTAAAAGCTTTCGTGCTCTATTTCAGTAACATTCTTATTAGAAAGTTGCATAGAAAAGGATAGAAAAAAATAAAAATTGGATGGAAGTGGGGAAGTTTTTGTATAGATGTGGGGCATACAAAACTATTTTAAAAAAGCTGCAATTTATTCGAAAATGTGATGAAAAATGTCACAGTGTTCTTGAATATCGAGTGACGCAAAGTCTTAAGCAAAGTGTAATTTGATCTTGTTTTCCCAGCTTTTGGAGGCCCATTAGGAAGATGGTCCCGCTATAGTTTCTACGTAAATCAAGTGTTTTGTTAATAAATATTCATGATTTATAAATAAAAATATAAGGAAACCATAATCAAACGGAACATTTCCATTATATAATAAGACCGGTTAAAAAGAATGAATTATTGAAAAGTTACATAGTGTTTCAAGTTATATTATAAAAACTCGGTCAAAGTTTAACTTTTTCCATCGTCGTGGAATTCGTTGTAATGCAAATGCTTAAAAAGATTACAGAAAAGCCTACAGCAATTTTAATAAATACCATTTGATTATATGACTCGCAGTGTTCACCTTTCATTACTGCACCACACACAATATAATTGCGTTTTCTCCAATTTAAATATTGAACATAAAACCTATCCGTTCCAATCATCCAACGGCCATAATTCGGAACGAATAGTGTATTACAGTATTAATTTAGAGCCGTACAGAGATCGAATCTCTATATCAGCCAGAGGCTATGGGCTGTTGTCTTCAATTAACCCACTTCTTGCCGGGCCATTGTGTTCAGTCTGCGCGGTGTCTGCTTTCCACCACTGTCTCGTAATGACTATAAGTAATGAGAGTGCCACAGCGAAGGCTTTGTATAGGTGTTATTTGAGCTCACACACATGTTCCGTAAGTACAATATCATTTATCAGCGTGATGTTACTTGTCTTGTCATGTCAAGGAATTTAAGATTCGCTTTGGCGAAAGCTTACGAGCGTTCTGTAAGATTTGAGCTCTTCTTTTACATTTTGAATTAAAGTTTAATCTGTTATTTATCGTTATTTTTAAATGTTATATGTACAGTTTCTATGAACAACGTCACAAAAATTAACAACAATGTTAACAACGCGAACAATTTCCTTAATAACGAGTAATAATATGTCTTCTCTCACAAAGAGACCCTATATTGTTCAGAAATGATTTGTTTGCGCTATTCTTAAACTTGCATAAAAGAACTTTAGTAACCAGAATTTGTATATATTTGCCGGCCTTCAGTTTGCGTTTTTCCTTCTTGATTCGTTTGGCTTAGTTATATTGTTATGTTTGACGACCTCCGTGGTGTAATAGTTACTTGCCCGCTACTTAAGAGGCCTCAGGCTAGATCTTCTACAGGTCATGATGGAAAAACGATCTTTTCTAATTAGCCTGGATCCTGAATGTTTATCTATATATGTATATAAAAATAAAGTATAGAGTCAGTATCCCATAACAAGTCTCGAACTTTGAGAATAACTCAATGTTTAATATTCCTCCCTATGAATTTTTTTTGTATAAGTACGATTTTTCTTCAAATCAAATTTTGTAATTTCATTTTATTATTTATGTTTTCGTTTGTTTTATATATGAATTCATTGTTATTTAAATCATATTTGTATTATTTCCTTTTAATTGGTTGTATGCATTTTAAACTCATAAAATATTTCAAAGCTATAAATTAATGCTAAATTAGTAGCCTGCTTTCTTCCAAGAAGTAGTTACATTGCAATGAGTTTTGAGCCGGCGGTGTTCGGGTAGAAAATATTCGTATTATACGTTTTTGTGTAAACTAGCCTTTAGGTAAATCTAGTCTAGTTTCCGCGAACCTCTTTGATATTGTACGACCTACTTGGCACACGAAAAATGTATTTGAAACAATAATGTAATGTGTGCATTATTTTTTCCTTACTTTCTTCGAATTAACTTCGAGTAATTTTTAATTTTTTTATAGAATAGATTTTTAAATTATTTTTGGGGAGGGCGGAGGTTTTTCATAGGCCAGCAACGCTTCTGTAACCCCGCGGGTGTTGCAGTTGTCTATGCGGTGGTCGTTTGCCTCCCTCTGACATAAAAAAAACCCACTGTTTATTGATCTTCCATTACTTGACATACTGTATCTAAATTGTAATAAGTAGTTCATAATTATGACAGTGACCAGTGAATAGTTACTTAAAAATAATAGCTTTCTATAAACGTTTGTAATCTATGATACAAACTACAGACCAATTAATTGTTTTTATTGTGCCTGAAACACCTGCCTCATTGGAAGAAAGTTTGGGAAGATATGTGTATAGATACATATATTTTTTACTCTTTAACAAAAACAATTGGACAGATTTGGATGAAACTTTACAGTAAGCATAACATATAGGCGGTAATTTGTAATAATTTTATGTAATTTTGGTCGTAATATGACGATTGATGTTAATAAGTCGGAAAAAATCTGCCTGAGAG
This sequence comes from Cactoblastis cactorum, assembly GCA_020352625.1. Classification (NCBI taxonomy): domain Eukaryota; kingdom Metazoa; phylum Arthropoda; class Insecta; order Lepidoptera; family Pyralidae; genus Cactoblastis; species Cactoblastis cactorum. The sequence goes on along the minus strand of JADGIL010010458.1, from coordinate 14,298 downwards.
CTATCTTGGCATACGCTGTAAACCATTGGAGTTACACAAAGACGATGTAACTTAGGATCGACCACACTGTGGAGCGAACTGCCTGCAGCGGTATTTCCGGACCAATACGACATCGGAACCTTCAAGAAAAGAGCGTATAAATTCCTTAAAGACCGGCAACGCTTCTGCGACCCCCTGCGAGTGTTGCAGGTGTCTATGGGCGGCGATTACTTAACATCACGTGACCCGCCTGCTCGTTTACCTCCCTCTGCCATAAAAAAATTCCATAGGATTCTTTGTCTTGGATAGTTCTAAGTAAAATTTAAGTATATATTATTATGTATTTAAATTTTCGTAGAACACTATATTTGTATTATTCAATTAAAACTACCGGACCAACGTTATATTTTGATTTAGTACCTAAGCAATATGCGTAACGTATAATTTTCTTACATATTTAAATAACACTTTGTCTGTAACAATAATTAGCAACTAGTTCTGTCTTCGCGTGTGACGTTTCGCCATTTCACACTTTGCGATACGCTTGACTGAAACTTGGCAGTAGCGCATGCTCGTTTTGTCCAATGGCGCTCACTATATCAGTGGCGTCGTCGTCTGCAACGGCGCCGGCGCATGTACGGTGAACGACACATCAACCTTCTCAAAGTTGTTGCGATTTAACCTTAATATTACCCAATCATAGGAGACCGTTTGGAATAAAATGACATACCACTGTACTCGTTTTTACCTTGGATTTAATGTCTAGTTTATCAGATATTAATCCATGCATGGATAATGAATATTATATACCTGTTCTATTTTTGATACGAATACAGTTGTCACTTTTTCATCATGTACACAATCACTGTTTTTGTTATTCTTATTGGTACACCATTCATGTAAAACAGTTGTTAAAACAATAACCACCTTAGCATTTATGGCATATGCCTCAAGTTAGCGTTTGCCCCGCTTCTACGTTTCTTCTGTATATTTCTATTGATAATGTAGCTAGATTATGTCCTTAACTGAGCTTCAAACTAGATTAATCTCGTATGTATTGTTTATACATAATTTATTCAAATCTAGTCCAGTTGTGAAAAGTACTATTTTTACACGTCTGCACAGCGTCTGCACAACAAACTCTATAAACAAATAGTATTGTTACGTATTAGCCCGTGGCTTTTAATTACATTGACTCTTTTGGCACACAGTTGTGAAGTACATATGTGTCAATAATGTCAAGTTTGACATTAAAATATTTTACAACATCAGCCACATGATTTCGTGTCAACTGTTAATGTAACGTACTATATATCAATTAGTGTCAAAACTTTTCAATTTAAGAGATCTAAGGAAACGTAAATTATTTATTGTTTATCTGAGCGAATTCTAAAAACACATTATCTCGATAATGTTTGCATTAGCCAATTCTTTTTACGGGGTTACATGCTTATGTTCATTATTTTTTTTTTTTCAATACATTACAGAACTTGCAATTCTTTGCATCATATTTTTGCGATCTACGATTTTTTTCTATATGTGTCAAGCGCCGCATCATATAAGGCTTAAAATTAACTGTAATCTAATTATCGTCTGTGCCATGTCCTGTATGTGTAATGAAATAAATTTTGTGTGGGCGTTCCTACCAATTAACTTCCAATCAGGCAGTGATAATCATAAACAAACTGAAATAAGGCAATTTACAGCAATGCATACATTAATTAGCGTTGAGTGAACGTGCAAATACCACGCGGTCTGGTTATTAGAAGTGGATTTCTGTGTAGACTGTTAATAAATATAATATAGGTTTATTATATTTGAATATGTCATATATACTACCCTACTTGTTCCGCCAAATCAGTTCTTAGCATGTTGAGTCTAGAATTGGCAAAAAAATACATCCAACATAGAATTTTACGCACTTTCAATAATATACTCGCTTCTGAGAAGGCATTACATAGTGCATTATGCCTGTATTGCTATCTCTTACAGCTAATACCGTGAGTACAAGATTTCTTCTTTAAGGATTGCGTTGGAAGCATTGCAATTCCTACGATAATAATTATTTTTAAAATGCTTGATGATTTTTAATGTGCTGTTAGTATCAACACAATCATCAGCAGTTTATGCCTGCCTCTGTGCATTGGTCTTCCTTTTTGTAAGCCATTCGTATCTTCGCGTTTTCTCTAATCTATTTATGACTTAATTATATTATACACTCATCTCCTTGAACGTTACAGTAAGGATACTTTCCTCCACAAGTCATTACTTCTATAAACCAGTTGTCCAGTTCAGCTCCGCTTGACATTCTCGTCAATAGTCTAAATCCTTGACAACAGTCTCCACGTTTCATATTTTAGTATGAGATTAATACAATTACGTACAACAAATAGTTACATTTCATAGGCTTCATCCTTTCAGCCCAATTTATTGGTCTCGCATGACGGTTCGTTATAACTGACGGAATGTTTCCTGCATTTTAAGTTTTTGTGCCAAATCGGAATTGCTACTTTATAGCCCGGGAAGGGAAACACTGTTTTGCTAAAATTGCACGACTGCAACTCTCACTAGAATTTTTTTTTATGGCAGAGGGGGGGCAAGTGAGCAGGCGGGTCACGAGATGTTAAACTACTATCTAACTACTAAAGAATAAGATAACTAGTTTTACTATGTTATCTTTGAAGGATTATTGACATATTTATGCAACATAACAGCTTGTAAATAAAATGTATGTGTATCAAAAGTATCGCTATTGCAGGACTGCGAATACAACTAATTCCCTGAAGATCCATCATGATGAGAAATCATTTAGGGTTGGGATAATATGTGACCTTGGTGACTATTGACCCATGCTCAGCTAATGGCTGACTTGCTTGTTTACTGAACATGGATAAGTTAGATTTCCCAATTGCATTTATGATTTTTGTTGATCCACTTTATTATTTGCTACTACTAGTTATTATAAGCTGATAATGATATATTTTAAGTGATTATTTTTATTTAATTTATCATCATCATCATCTGCCTGCCCTGCTCCCATATTATTTGGGGTCGGCGCAGTATGTCTTATTTTTCCATACTCTTCTGTCACTCGTCAAAAGGTCATTCACACCCTTTTCCCTCAAATCCTTCTTCACACAGTCTATCCATCTTTTTATTTGCCTCTCCCCGTCCGTCCATTTTTATTCAATTTATATTTATTACTAGTGGCCGCCCGCGACTNNCCGGGATAAAAAGTATCATATGTCCGTCTCCTGGCTCTAAGCTACCTCCATACCAATTTTCAGCCAAATCTGTTCTGCCGTTCTTGAGTTATAAGTGGTGTAACTAACACGACTTTCTTTTATATATATAGATTATCAAATTGAAAAGAAGATTATTCTAGATGTGTCTTAATATCAAGGTAGCTTCCGCGAATACGTGTCTTCAAATATCCATTAAAATCTGGTTTCTTAGAAATACCGGTCCTAATTAGAATCATTCTTTGTCCGTCCCCAAAGTTGCGCATTTTATTATGCTAACGTGTAAATCGTGTAATTACTTGGAAGGTCAATATTATTCCCAAGGCCGGCCGTGGGTGATAGTCCAAACCTGTTCAAGTGGCTAGTTGTTCATGTGGGCATTCTTGAAGTAATTGACGCTCTCATAACATGTATTATGTTATTTAGTACATAACCAGCCTGGCTTACCGTCAGGAGGTATGCACCGCAGATATCGACGTCAGAAATTATATAATGACAGCAACGATTTGTGGTCGTATAGCAATAAATCATAGTTTACGAGTCTGCCCGATTGACGCGCTCCTCACAAACAGTAATAAATGAGAATATTCAATGCACGTGGAAAATTCGCCGTGACTTGAGCCCTTTAAATTGTGCAGTCTCCATTTTATCATCGATCCCCTCGGGTGCGATGGTTGTTCTATTTGGCCATTCACATTTTCCCAACAGATACTCATAAATCAAGATGTTTGTATATCATACATATTGAGGCCGGCAACGCTTCTTTGACTCCGCGGGTGTTGCAGGTGTCTATGGACGGCGATGATCACTTAACATCACGCGACCCACGTGCTCGTTTGCCTCCCACTTTCATAACAGAAAACATATTGAGACGTAGTGATTTCTTTTACATTTTATTTTTAAATGATCGAGGGAATGGTCCGTATAACAGAATGCAAAAGTTCATCATCCATTTGTTTGTCAAAAACAGGGTTGGCACAATCATACAATTTTTTGTTCTTTTACGTCTGAGAAATCAATAAGCTTGAGTATAATACTAACAAAAGAAAACTAGATGGTGCCTTTTTCAAACTCTTTTCCAAAGGTAAATTGTGCATTATAAGTTTTTTTTTTTCAAATGATCATGATTAAAAGAGTATAAATGTAAGACTATTTTACTTACCTACTATAAATTAATTTATATCCTGCAGCTACTATAAATTAATATGAATTTACGATAGTTTCGTTACGTGCAAACGCTAAACGAAAGCATATTGATTCGTATTACCTGACAACTAGACATATTTGTGATAGTGCCTTTGAGTCTAGCCGAGGCGCGTCCGAGGGCGTGGCGAGTCCAATTCTAATGTAATACGAACAGCATGTTGTAAATTGTTATCAAACTTTACTGAACATTTATTATTTGTTACATAAGTTATGTACGTGCTCAGCTCTTTAATATAAATTATGTAATGGACATTAACAGTCGCTGATGTCAATGCACTCGGCCTACGCTCGTTAGTAACGTTCTTAAATAAAGATTAGTGTAAAATAATCCGTCAACTGTAAAACTTATTCTGTATGATTGATATGGAGAGTTGTTGTACATTTGACCCAATTTTTTAAACATCAAATGTAGAAAGTAAATCGTCCCATGCTCTTTATATTTTTGGAGAGGATTGTACTAATGATACTTTAGAATTTTAAAAGTTTTTACTAAGTTTAAAAAGCCTATTTTTTTTCACTACAATTACATTACATTGTAAAATAAGAAAAATTATCAGTTTATACATATATTTTTTTATAGTTTATCGACCCTATAGACCTACGACACGTTTAACACGATAAGAGAGAGTGATAAGTTCATTCAGCTGACGGCGATCGCCATTCATTTGACTATTCAGAATGTGGCGTAAACGTTAAATATTGTACACATTTAGTATCACGTTTTTTATCCCTTTCGGTGTAGACAGCCAAGAGACGTAGAACTGGAAGGTCACAGTTAGCACAATGGCGGGCTTAATGGTGAAACGGAGAAATATAGTGACAGGTTGCTAGCCCTACGCCTATGAAAAAAATCCCTCGTAAGTTCTTTCCCTTGATTAACTAGAGATCAGCAAAAATAAATGATTTTTTAAAATTGTCTTCCTTACAATTACGAATTGAATGACAATGGAATACACGTGTTAGTTATTAATATATCAATAATTATTAGTAAGCAGAAAAATTGAACAGTTCTTTGTGTCGTAAAGTCGTTATCGAGATGCAATGTTTGTGTAATTTTGTTCATATAAATTTAATAATGTCACATTATAGTGTCAGAAAGATATCATTGTATTACATTGTGATTACAATTCCACAATCAGTCGTAAGAGACTACCACACTTTTAAATTCGGGCTTTAAATATAGTAATTTAAATGTGTTTTAATATAACTCTTACGAAGCAAACTAACGAGACTTGTGAGAAAAATCTTAATTAAACGAATTGCGTTTTTTTTACTAGTTACTATCTTCCTAGTATCTACAAAACTAATTAGTATCTATAAAAAATCAATTGCCGTACTAATTGATTAATTTTTCTATTACAGGTACTATGACACTCTGCGACGTACGCTACCGTGAGTCACCCTATTTAAAGTAACGCTATCGACGGTACATATATTGTTTTCATTCACTATTAGAGATTAAAGAAGTTGAAAAATCTGTACAACGTGAAAAACTCGTTAGGAACAGTTATAATCAAACGTCTTGACGTTTACGTCCGTCATTAGCGTTATTTTTTGTCATTTTTCATTTATTCTTCAATGTAATTTTTTTTATATATATTATATCGTTGATTCCTTTATGTCCAACTCTAAATATTGCTTAGAGATAAGGCAGTTGTTATTAGACGGATGCTAAGAATAAAACGCGCGGTAAATATTCATTTTCTTTATTATAGCTTACAACAGTTTAAATTAATTCACTAAATATCTACCTACTTATTTCCCAATTACATTTTCGTCAGTGCATACATAGTTGTCTATAAATAGATACAAAGTAAAAAAAAAAACTTTGCTTCTATTGCGTGAACCGGTTGTTTCTTTTTGTGAAAGAAAAACATAATGTTCCAAGCCTGATCAGAAAACATGAAGGCAATGAAATGTAAGACATCGTTATATATTGGGTATTTAGAGCGATTACTATTAGATATTATAATAATTTTTTTAGGTATATTCATTTCATTTAACAATAAGGAAGTTATACCATCTTGCAATACAATTGGATTGTAAAATGTTTAATTTTTGGAGGCTTTACGATAGTATCTCAACTAATAAATTTAAAAATGGTTAAAAAAATCCTTATGGCAGTTAATTTCATTGTTTCACATACAGTTCTGTTCTTTCACAATAAATTCTTTTATGCGATTTTCAACGTATACTTACAATTAGTGATGCGACTAACAAGCTACTGCAACTCGTATTTCAGTGAAAAGTATAACAAGTATAACATTAATTATATTTGAATAAAATAAATAAACTGTAGTCAGTTCTTATATCTTAACCTGCCAGTATGCAAAGGTCAGCTAATAGTCCCATCACTACTAGAGAGGTGAAAATCAGACGATTTGGTGTAAATTATACAAATGGCGCCATCTATCGGTGAATAGCTAAAACAAGTTTGTACTGCGTAAGTTAGCAATTGATATATTTAGCTGTTATCGCTGTGCCCCCGCCATGGTCGAAAGCTTCCAAAGCAGCAGGACGTCCTCAGGGTTTGAAGCTCTATATGGTTTGTTGGCAAGGCTTACCTTAATTGTTTTGAATGTTGTATCAAAATCATTACTAAATAGGTTTTCCCCTTAATAGATTTATCTTGTCGATATTCTTTTATATTGTGATATAGTATTATCAACTCGCATGATGGTTTCAATCTTTTCTACAACTTAAAGCGCCATCTATGGACGAGTAAACATATTAAAATATATGTATTTAGAAATGCATCTACTATGAGTGTAGATGAGATGGCAGTACATTATAAGTATTATTTAAATAAGCTTCTTTTTTTTATTAAATATTTTACGTATTTACTGACACCTTGTGTTGTAAACCTATGACATATCTTTCTTTATTCAAATGTGATTTTTATTATTTTGGCACTTTTTCTTATATTTTCAGGAAGTTTGTAATTAATAATGTTTAATTTGGTTAAAATAGCAATTTACTTGTTAGAACGCAAAGTTAACAAAAACAATTATACATAATTCACAACTGCGTATGCCTCTGTACGTAGTACGTATACGTATTTTACGTCAGTCCAGCTATGAGCCCGGATAGCTCAGTCGGTAGAGCATTGGACTTTTAATCCAAGGGTCCAGGGTTCAAGTCCCTGTTCGGGCGGCTCTTTTTTTTTTATTTTTTCGTTTGCCTTATTTTCTGAATTCAATAATCTTTAGATCTGCCCAAAATATCCGTATTTTACATCGTCCATATGAAATAAAATTTCATCTAATTTTTTAGTTTTTAATTTATTACTTTTTAAAGATCAACTGACAAATAAAATATAGTGGGTTTGTGTCAGTTATGTTACATAATATTTTTATATATTTATTTTATTTATTAATGTCAACAATATAACGCAACATAAGTATGTCGCTTTAAATCGATTACAGTAAATATATCGTACAAAATATATATATTTTGAATATATTAAATAAATCTTCTACTGTTATTATTTTAAATTGAAGTTATGTATTCAGTTATATGCCTTGAATATTTTCTATTGTGAATTTTTGGGTGTAAAATAAGATAAATACTTAATTTTACATAAATTGCACAAAAAAAAAAAATCAATTAATTCAAATATAACTAACTTATAAATAAATGAATTGATCATATCGCGTAAGTACTGTAAGCGATACTGTAACAAATCTGGCGACACTAATGATTCCTAAAACTTTTTAAAGCGCCATCTATTTAATCTCAAACAATGCTTTTTTTTTGTTGTGTTCTCATCGTATGCCCGATATGACGATGAAAAGATTACCGTCGTTGCCGCTAGATAGCAGTACTGTATAGTTTTAATACGCTTACAAAAGGTGGCGTAACTGTGTTGGTCTGATCTGGTAATTTCTTAGGATGATTTTAATTTTTTAAATACTAGCTTTTCGTCCGCGTGAACTTTTTTTTGCCAAATTATACACAATCACACGAAAGTTACATTGAAGTACCCCACCTTATCAATTGAATATAAAGATAAACGTAATATAATACGTTTACTTATAGCAAATAGTTCACTTAAACATCACTAGATTTCGCTATTAGTAGTTATCTCACGTCTTACAATTTATGCATAAGAAGCTTTTGCTCATGCCCACGGCTTCGCTCGCAGGAAATCACACTAATCCCTTACTCCGTTTTTACGCGAGACACTAACAAACACACTTTCACATTTATAATATTAGTATAATGTTAAGAAACCCTTAGTTCATTTAACAAGATTTTTATTTTTGTAGTGTTTTATTTAAATTATTCGTATTTTCATGATATAAAACGTGGTTTAACTGCTATTCGGGATTTCTGAAGACATATATTCATAGTTGACCCAATTTACGTAGCTACTTGAGCATCCAAACAACCATTGCTATTTAATTTTATATTCACATCAGCTTTGGATTAGTTTGTTTTATATTTCTGACGTAAACCGGTCTAGTTGTTCAACTCGTTTATTTATTTAAATATTCATTGTGCTAATTCTGTTTAAGCTTTTTTAAAACACTTATTTTAAAACCTTTCGTCCTTTATTGTCTTATTAGTGCGTTTTAAATTTAGGCGGATTTTTTTAATGAATGACATAAATTATGAAGCTAGAACAGTAAAATACACATGTGTATAAGAAACAGTATGTCGTCATTTCATCATCTATATAATAGGTGTCGGTTCTCGGAAACGAACGCAATTTATTGATCATTTTTTATCATTTCAGATAGCTTCTACAATTTCTTAGAATACTTTTTTAGTATTACGTTATTGCCAGGATGCTGGGTGTGGATGAGTGGACTGTAATCAGATGATTATAATTATGATGGAAATGCGTTAAATGTTTTAAAGAAATATAATAAAAAAGAAAACGAACAAATGCCAAATGACAGTCGAAAGCAAAGCAAATTAATATTTTAATAAACATTTTATATGAATAAATAAAAAAGGATATGTACAAAAAACCAAAAAATACCACACGTGGGCTTATTGATATAAGGGAAATAAAAACAATTTTGATATTGCTAGTGTCACCAATGAGAAAATTCCTCTATTTTAAGCTATTTCCCTTGATTGATTTTTACAATCTGAGCGGAAGGAGAAGCAGCTAGCATATTCTAAGTTTTTCTTTCGCTTCCGGACCAGCATAGAAGCAACCTCCATTCAACCAATAAACCCACCATTCTGCCGTGGCCGTAAGTCTCACGACTCGTGGCTCTGTCTACTCCTTGAGGTATAAAGACGTGATACAGTACAGAAAAACATTTCCCATAGAAACAATGCCGTATAAAATTGCGTCAGCCTTGCAACATAACAATTTATTTGTTCCTATGGCGTTATAGTAACTAGTTGATTGCACGGCCTAGGCTTCCACGAAACGAGTAATAAGCGGTTACTTCCATCAGCTTTATATGAATCATTGCATGGGCTCGTCTATATTTTACAGGAACACTTACAAGACAATCTATACTAATATTATAAAGAGGTAAAGTTTGTAACATTACTTTTTTTTATTTAGAGACAAATCACACAAATTGAGTTAGCCCCAAACTAAGTTCAAGAATTGTATTATGGGATACTAACTCAACGATACTATATTTTATAATAAATACATATGTGTATATAGATAAACATCCAAGACCTAGACCAATCAGAAAAAGATCATTTTCCATCATGACCTGACCGGGGATCGAACCCGGGACCTCCTGAGTGAGGAGTGCGTTAACCGTTACACCATGGAGGTCGTCAAAATTGTTTGTTTATAAGAGCTAATCTACGGAAATACTGAACCGAGTATGAAAATTCTTTCACAGTCCGAAAGCTACACTATTCAGGAGTGCCGTAGTGCCGAACTCTACGACTCGCTCTTATCAGTTTTTATCTTATCTCCCATTTTTGTGCCACCTTCTACCTCGTTCCTGTGCCGTATGCTGGTCTCACCATCAGTTTTCCTGTAAAACTTATTTAGGTTACTAGTCTTCTTTCCATTCGAGCTCATAATATCTATCTATTGTTGATTATTACCGTTCCGTACCCAAAAAATAAAACGGGAAGTAATGGGTAAGACTTCGCTGGCTCAGTCTCACTGTCTGTCACCAGGTTGTATCTCATGAACTATGAAAGTTAGACATTTGAAATTGTCACAGATTATGTATTTCTATTGACGCTTCAACGACAAATACTAAAAATAAAATGAATAATTAAGGGGGACTTCCATACAACAAATGTGATTTTATAAGTATTTCTTAAGTTTACGCGAATAGACATTGAAATGAAACAATTTTAACGGATTTTATCGCGGTTTAATCACTACACACAAAGGAATTTCTCAATCAATAAATGTGATTTTATTGCCGTTTTCCATAGATTCGTAGGATAGTATTTCGTGCGCGAGTCCGACTCGCACTTGGCCGGCTTTTTGTACCTTGTTGTGATCAAAACTTCAAGGTACATTAACCCACTACTGGAATCTATGAGCCTCTCGTTTTTTATTCATTACCTGCTTACTAGTTTTTCTCCTGTTAGCACGCAACTAGGTGATAATTAGCGAGCGTTAATCACTCACATTGCCTTTGTAACATATACTGTAGTGTGTTTGTCCTGATTCAGAATCCATTCTAATATTATAAATAAAGTCTGTCTGTCTGTACGTTCCGCTTTTACAGCTAAACCGCTGAACTGATTTAAATGAAAGGTATGCATATAATTAAAAACCCGCGTTCAAACATAGGCTACTTCTTTTTTTAAAAATAGACCACCTATATACTAAAATGGGGGGTAAAAATTTATATGTTAATTATGTCTCTTCCGCTTTCACTTTTGAACCGACTATTCTACGCTGACGAAGTCGCGGGTACACAACTAATTGTTAATAAAATGGACGATAAAAATATCAAAGTGATTATGAAATGATAATGAGAGAAATGGAGCGTATCGGTTTTGCATTCGTTTATATACGCATCATGAACGCACAGTGAATGACTTGTCAGTTGTACCTTTGCCACGCACTTGTATCTCTGTTATGAAATACAAAACCGGCCAAGTACGAGTCGCAGTCGCACACGAAGAGTTGAAAATAGCAAAAAAAGTAATGTTTGTTGTAAGGGATACCCTTTTATCTGTTTTAATATAATATATATATATAATAATAATGTCTATTGCCACTATACATAATATATGTAAGTGTATAGATTATTTCTCCAATCCTAAACAATCAACTACTTATGTCAATTATACTTTGTAAAATTACAAATCACCAGTATCAACCCTACCCGGTCACTTGAATACGTACGTAATAAACACGGAGCGAGGTCAAAAATGGAGTCATATTCACACTTCTAAATGTCAACACGAACGTGTACGCCAACGCCGGAATTAAACAATTAAAGTCTATATAAAACTGAAATATGTTGAGTTGAGCAATATCCTGTTCAATTACGCATTTGTAATTATCAACAGAAATCATTATTCCAATTATTAATGTAACATTAAAGGGTAACAATCAACTGTGTCGAGAGAAATATTACACCATCTTTATAGGTCCTTCTAAATGCTTTCATGCATGAATCCGTAGTTGGATTTATGAAATTGTTTGTTCATATTTTTCAAAGAAAAAGATGGGTTTAAACGATTTTTCTATTAAATGTGTATAAGTACCCTCTAGCTTAATATTTCTTACTTTTCGTTAAACACCCTTGTTATTAGCACGTCGCGTTCATCAATAATATCGAATGACACCAACATAGCAGTTTTAGTTAAATAATAAAACTTGATTTAGTAAGTGATAGTCAATTTATCGAGGAAGGCTAATTTAATCTCGTAATTGCCACGAAAACGGGAATGCTATAAGTAAAATCGCAAGCGGTCGCTAGTTTTGAGATAAATCATGTGTGCTAATGCCTGCCTGTATCCAATTCATCGAAGTAGATTCTGCGTTATAGAGAAACATCCTCTCGGGCGAAGATTCGCATTAAAATATTGGCAGGATTATGGACGCGGAAATAATTTTAAGTACCTATTAATTTTACTAAGGGATATTACCAATCAAATATTAACTTTAATATCCTTCTTGATTTGTGTATTTAATTAACAATTAGCCATATTTTCTCCATTTAACCGCTGATTTAAACTTTTGTTCCAAATAAAATTAGATAAAAGGCCGATTAAAATTATTAATCGATTTTCAGTATTTGCCTTTCCAATAGTAATCGTTTGTGAAAGTAAATTGAATTTCACAATTACTACACGTTTTCTATGGTTTTCGATCGTTAGCTGTGCTTTTATATCGATATAGTTATTGTTTTTTTAAGGGTTTCCGTACCCAAAAGGTGAAATGAGACCCATTTTACTGAGACTGCTGTCCGGCTGTATTTCATGGATATGATAACAGACACACAAAATTTTGACTATTTTCGTATTCATCCAACAATTAACTAACCTGACTGCAAAGAAAAATCTTGACAATCGATTAATCGGACCTGACATGTAATATTTTCAGAGTTTTAAAACAAAATTTATACTGTAAAAAATAACTTTACAAGAATTATTTTTCAAATTACACGTGTATGAAATCACTGTAAGCCTTACAAAATTATTTGCGTCGTAATAATCAGATTACAAGCTTAATGCAATCTTTGAAATGCAAATATTTGCTCTTGTGATGAAACGATAGTTAAACAAGATAAAATATAATTTATGGACTTTGCTACCTGTCTTGCGCTGTCCCACATAGTTTAACCTGGTAAAACATTCATCCACTATCCAAATACCCATGATTCACCATTTCTTTTATAATTTCCTAACTTTTGCCCTTGATTTCGCTCGTGTCAATTTGGGTAGGGGGGAAAGAGAATAGATTATATCTACATAACAATTATACTAATCCACTGCTCCGATTTGACGTGAAAGACGGACAAACAAACGAACATACTTTCCCATTTATAATATTAGTAAGTGTATAGACTACTTTGTCTCTATCCTCTCTGAATTTTGACGCGAGCAAAAGAACGGGGATAATTTAGTAACTGCATGTATGCGCAGAACATGTTTGTATAAGCACAGAGCATAATGACTTTTTTTAAAATTACTGTCGAAGAATACCAACATTGGAAATAATCATTCAAGTATTTGTTGAATAACAATAAGCTATGAAAAAACTACCTTCATGTCATTGTACCTATTTTGATTATAATTGCAAACTTTAGAGTTGTTTACTGTTTAAATAAAATTTTACCCATGGCCAAGGTTAAATGACGTAAGTTGTTTTAACAATAAATTACCGTCATTAAAATAATATTTTTCATCCAACCCTCTAACCACACGATAGGGTGTGATTGAGGTCAAGTTATGGCGCAGTGATGATATCACTATGACTTGGTTTATGACGTCACAAAACAGGCTCTACCGAAATGGTTTGTTATTTTTCGTGTGCGACAAGTAAATCATTCTACTCGCTTGTCCACATATAAGTGGAAATTTCTAGTTTAAACCGGTTTGTTTTTATGTTTTGGACAAAATTTACATTTAAAGTGTTTGTTTTTAATATCAAATGGCATTTTATTTCTCTATCTATACATAAGTTTTATTCTATTTTGCGTAGTTGTCTTCACGAGATTCAAATATATATTTTTAACCGACTTCAAAAAGGAGGTGGTTCTCAATTCGGATAGTTTTTTTTTTTTTATGTATGTACATCGATTACGCCGACGTTTCTGATCCGATTTACGTAATTCTTTTTTTATTCGACGCAGAATGTTTGCCATTGGGTCCCATATAAATTTTATCCATTTTGGGCTAGTAGTTTTGATTTTAGAAGCAGTTTTGACAAAATTTTATATACGTAGACGACTTTTTTTTTTTT
>JADGIL010010440.1:0-11258 GCA_020352625.1 Cactoblastis cactorum | reverse complement strand
TGCCTACAATACGCACTGAACAATTTGTGCCATATAATTTCTCTATATCTATTTAAACATTATGGCTGCATATATTTTATAACAAATTCATATATGGATAAACAGCCAAGGCCGAGGGACAATCAGAAAAGTGGTATGAGTCTGCTGCATGCTTTTTTAGCCTGCAGCATGAACGAGCCGGCTCGTCTGGTGTCCACACTCCCATAGAAGACCGACGCCTGCATGGCGCCTATCAGCCGCCACGCTCCGTCCTATGAGTATGAGAGCCGGAGGCTCATCTTCCCCACTTGGGGAGGGCGGAGTTTTTTTATAGGCCGGCAACGCTGCTGTGACCCCGCGGGTGTTGCTATGGGGTGTTAGGTGTGTTGTCTATGAGCGGCGGTAATCACTTAACATCACGTGACTCGCCTGCTCGTTTGCCTCCCTAAATAAAAATAGTTGACTTTTCACCTAATATCCCGGGGTTCGAACACGGAACCGTTTCGCTTCGGAGGCCACCGGATTTTTCATCAATTTCCTTCTCAACTATTACGTGATCAAATCTTTAGTACACAAAGAAAAAAGTTATCCGAGACCAATACAAATTAACCCGTGTCCAATATCTATACATATAATAAATTTGTAACTGAACTATGCCTGTTCATGGGAGATATTTAAGAAAAAAATATATAGGGACTCTTTACAGGGTCTATAGAAGCCAAAACAATTGTTTTTAGAATTTTTGTCTGTCTATATGTTTGTACACGCATCACAGAAAAACTACCGAACGGATCTGAATGAAATTTGGTACTGCGATGGTGTATGACCTAGAATAAAAGGTAGGCTACTTTTTATCCCGAAAAACAAAAACGGTGCTCGAGGGATATAGCTTATTGTACCCGAGTAAAATCTACGTAGACAAAGTCGCGGGCATCAGCTAGTTGATAATTGATAATATTTCAATTACAAATTTAAATTATACGATAAAATTATTCACGGAACAAAATATTCAATTATTTGGTCCATTTATTATGACCCTGTTTGCTCACCTGTCTTTTGTTTAGTGACCTTTTTCTAAGGTCAATAGACAACAATTTGCGATGATAGATAGACAGATTAATTGGAACTATGTAGGTGTACTTGTTTAAAAGTTTAGAAATTGCAAATAAATGCAAATAATGGGGAGGCCAACCCCCACAGAAGACCGACGCCTGAATGGCGGCTATCAGCCGCCATGCTCCATCCGGTGATAGGGAGAGCCGGAGGCCCAACTTCCCTGCCCTCCCCATTTAGGGAGGGCGGGTTTTTTATAGGCCGGCATCGCTTCTGTGACCCCGTGGGTGCTGCAGTTGTCTATGGGCGGCGGTGATAATATTACGTGACCCGCCTGCTCGTTTGCCTCCCTCGTACATAAAAAAGGCCGTTTTGCTCACTTAATTTTAAACAAAGGAACCTATCATGACAGTCAAAGTGAATTGAATGTTGTAGAAAGCCTTGATAAAACTAGATGGATGAAAAATGTATTTTAGAAAGTATACCGACTTCAGACCACACAGTTAGTTATATATGGAGTACATAAATTTTATCTATACTACATATAATAAAATTGTATCTGTAACTGAGCTATGTCTGTACATGGGAGATATCAAAGAAAAACGTATATAGGGGCTCTTTATAGGATCCATAGAAGCCAAAACGATTGTTTTTAGAATTTTTGTCTGTATGTTTGTACGCGCATCACACAAAAGCTACCGAACAGATCTGGATGAAATTAGGCACAGCAATGTACTATGACCTAGATTAAAATATAGCTACTTTTTATCCCGGAAAAATGTACGGTTCTCGAGGGATATACTATTATTTTTGTTTACAGACAGACAAACAAAAATTCTAAAGACAATAGTTTTAGCTTCTATAGGCCCTATAAAGAGCCCCTATATATTTTATTATTAAATATCTCTCATGTACAGACATAGCTCAGTTACAATTTTATTATACGTATACAGATTACTTTTTTTTATGTAAGAGGGAGGCGAACGAGCAGGCGGGTCACGCGATATTAAGTGATCACCGCCGCCCATAGACCCCTGCAACAACCCCTCCCCAAATGGGGAGGGCGGGAAAGTTGAGCCTCCGGTTAAACTTAAATTCAATTCTTAAGTTTACGCGAATATTAGACATTAAAATGAAATAGTTACACATAAAGAAATCAGTCTACAATCTTAAAACAGTATAAATTCCTAATCACTACACGATTAAACCGCGATAAAATCCGTTTAAATTGTTTCATTTTAATAAAACTTAATTTTGGTTTAGTTAAATCGACGCCATACTTAGTCGAATATTGATAGAATTTAATTTATACACATGTAATCACCTAATACCCCCTCTTTCCAGACGAGCTTTGGCCATCCCTCCCAAATTGGAAGGCCAGTTCTCCCACGAGCGATGCCGGATGTACTCCACGGACTGGGTGGCCGCGATTGCGCAGGGCAGGACCACGCCTGACGACGAGTGGGAGGTAGTACCGTGTACCCACGGTTGGGAGTACAACAGGAGCGATGTGCCATATGAGACTATAGCTTCCCAGGTATTTTTTTTGTATTTTTTTGAATGTAAGAGGGACG
The DNA here is from genome assembly GCA_020352625.1 of Cactoblastis cactorum. Lineage (NCBI taxonomy): Eukaryota > Metazoa > Arthropoda > Insecta > Lepidoptera > Pyralidae > Cactoblastis > Cactoblastis cactorum. The sequence continues at coordinate 8,652 of JADGIL010010440.1, read as the reverse complement.
CCAACCAGCAGGCGGGTCACGTGATGTTGATCACCGCCGTTCATAGACAACTGCAACACCCGCGGGGTTACAGAAGCGTTGCCGGCCTTTAAAAAGCCCCGGCCCTCCCTAAATTTGAAGTTGGGTCTCCGGCGCTGATATCCGCCATTCAGACGTCGGTCTTCTGTGGGAGTGTAGTACTGCCCCGGACGAGCCGGGTAATATAATAAATAAATATATAATTATTAATAGAAATATGTTCGAGACTTGTGTTATAGGATACTAACTCAACGATACTATATTTTATAATAAATGCAAATAAACATGCAAGACCCAAGCCAATCAGAAAACGGTCATTTTCCATCATGACCTGACCGAGGATCGAACCCGGGACCTCCTGAGCATCGGTCGAGTGCCTTAACACTTCAATCACCAAAAATTCATTTTCCATTTCAGCTGGACTGGGTGTGCGAGAAGGACAACCTACCGGCTACTGCTCAGGCCATCTTCTTCTGCGGGGCCATCGTAGGAGGCCTGGTCTTCGGGTGGATAGCTGATAAGTACGGAAGGATACCGGCTTTGGTTGGTAAGTTTTAAAAGCAAGTCAAAAGATTCAGCCATCATTCCTGTAGTCTTAAAAACGAAAAGTAAGACAGATGCCCGGGTGCCCGTCCTCGTCAGATGTGACCATTAGACTACATGTCTATTTGCCTAATTGCCTGTTAGAAAAAAGGGGGGTTCCCTATTGTTTAAAGGGAAGTAAAACAAAAGAACTGTAAATATATGACTGGTTGTAATACAACAATGTAAGAGGGAGGCAAACGTGCAGGCGGATCACGTGACGTTAAGTGATCATCGCCGCCCATAGACACCTGCAACACCCTCGGGGTCATAGAAGCGTTGCCGGCCTTTAATGAACCCGTCCCCAAATTGGGAGGGCCTCCGGCTCTCCCACTCTCCATGATCTTTCGTCAGTCTTTACTATTTCTGAATTTCTATTCCAACGATAAGTTCATCATTTTGCTAATCATAGCCTTCGAGTCTCGTGACTCTCGACACTGTCTACACTGTAAAGGATAGAGACGTGATACTGTATCTTTCTTCCGTAGATACATGTGTAACGAAAACAACGTATACGTAGTGATAGGTGGTCTGGGAGGGTTTGGTTTAGAGCTGGCTGACTGGCTCATCCTGAGAGGAGCCAGGAAGGTTATTCTGAGTTCCCGGCGAGGTATCACCAATGGATACCAGTCTTCGAGACTAAGGTATGAACAGAATCATTAACTGTTTCTTCGATAAAAATAGTTATTTCCTTTTAGATGTCCTCTGTAGCATAATGGATAACATGTTTGATCGCTACTCAGGAGGTCGATCCCCGGTCAGGTACAAATGAAAATCTTTTTTTGGCTGAATTTTGGATTTAAATAAATACATATATAAAGACAAATCACACAAATTGAGTTAGCCCCAAACTAAGTTCGAGACTTGTATTATGGGATACTAACTCAACGATACTATATTTTATAATAAATACATATACCTATAAATGAACATCCAAGACCCAGGCCAATCAGAAAAAGATCATTTTCCATCATGACCTGACCGGATCAAGTACGTACCGTTACACCACGGAGGTCGTCATATTTATTTATACTAATAATATAATTAATTGGTTTTAACTAATATTTCCACGGTTTACTCACGTAAACTAGGAGTACTAGAAACAGCCGCGCCGCGACGTTCCTAGTACTCGCCATGAAGATGGCCTTCTGAATAGGTCGAAACGGTCGTCGGCGTTACCGACTAAAAATTTACGGGAGTAAACCGTGGAAACATTAGTTACATATGTCATCTCGCGTAACTTTCAAGGATATAATTGGTTTTAAGTTTCGATGAGTTAGTATAGTAAATTTATTATTGATCTCCTTTTTTGTCTAGGGCCTGGGCAGGATACGGTGCTGATATCCAAATTTCCACTCACGATATCACCACTGAGGAAGGCTGTGAAGATATGCTGAAGATGGCCAACGAAATGGGTCATGTTGATGCCATTTTCAACCTTGCTGTCGTGCTCAAAGATTCTATTTTCCAAAATCAAACTCCGGAAACTTTCAAGACGTCATTTGGTCCAAAAGCCCTTGCGACCATGCACTTGGACACACTTTCTAAGAAGCTATGCCCTGGATTGAAGTAAGCGGTTTTATTGACTCTATATAAAAAATAGAATACTGTTTATCTTGCCCACTTTATACTTACTTTTGTTTAAATCTCTTACCTCCTGTATCATATTTTTTTTATGTCAGCGGGAGGCAAACGAGCAGGCGGGTCACGCGATGTTAAGTGATCACCGCCACCCATAGACAACTGCAACACTCACGGGGTTCCATAAGCGTTGCCGGCCTATAAAAAACCCTCGCTCGCTCCATTTGGAGAGAGCTGGGAAGTTGGGCCTTCTGCTTTCCCACTCACCGGACGGAGCATGGCGGCTATATATATATATAATATATATCTGCCGTATTTTTTATTTTCTATTTAATTACTTTATTATAGAATGTACAATTTTCTTGCTACTAAATTAACTTCCGCCAACTAATCTTCATTGATCATTTTCTAAATGATCTATCAAGTTGTAAGTTAAAATACTTAGACGCTTTCTCACCTGCGTCAAAAATGTTGATTACTTCATAATAATTGTCCGCGTTAGTAACAATTCTATCTTCATCGCGTGTATCGTTTGAACGATGGAGTCATAATAAAAGAAAGAACACCATTAGGTAATGATCCAATTCTAAAACCAGGAATTTCGTGGTGTTCTCGTCTGTATCTTGCGGTCGTGGTAACGCTGGGCAGACCAACTATGCTCTAGCCAACTCTGTGATGGAGAGGATCTGTGAACAGAGAAAGAAGCTTGGTCTTCCTGCTCTTGCAGTGCAGTGGGGTGCTATTGCTGATGTAAGTTGCTATAGATTATATCACTCGATTATATCTTACAAACTCACACACTAACTGAACAGCCTAAATATAAATTAGCATGTTAGTAAAGTTTTTTTTTTAGAAAATTTACACCGATTGAGTTAGCCCCAAAGTAAGTTCGAGACTTGTATTATGGGATACTAACTCAACGATACTATATTTTATAATAAATACATGTATAGATAAACATCCAAAACCCAGGCCAACCAGAAAAAGGTCATTTTCCATCATGAACTGACCGGGGATCGAACCCGGGACCTCCTGAGTATCTGTCATTCACGTTAACCGCTACACTACGGAGGTCTTCACGAGTATGTTAGTAAAGTATACAGTATATATGTAAGTAATTAATTTTAATAATAGCATAACAAATATTGATTTAAACTATGTAAATCACAAGTACCAGAGGCTATTACAAGTATTCCTAGAGTGAGGCCTAGTTTTTTATTTATTTTTATATCAGAGGGAGGCAAACGAGCAGGTGGGTCACGAGATGTTAAGTGATCACCGCCGCCCATAGACAACTGCAACACCCGCGGGGTTACAGAAGCGTTGCCGGCCTATAAAAAACCTCCGTCCTTCATTTGGGGAGGGCGGAGAAGTTGGGCCTCCTCTCCCACTCACCGGATGGAGCATGGCGGAGTACAGGTCCCATATGAGATCTATTTTAGGAGCTGGTCTCTTCACTATAATAAATATACTATCTTGTTTTTTATTGTTGATCGAAGCAATTTCTAATAGTTCAATCATTTAATTTCTACAATTGTCGACACAACAATTAAACATAAGATCAAAATAGTTAACTTCTATTGACTTGAGCCAATTTCTTCCAGGTCGGTCTGATAGCAGACGTGCAAGACGAAGATGTCCAGTTGGAGATCGGGGGTACTCTGCAGCAGAGGATATCTTCTTGCCTCCTGGCGCTAGACAGGTTCTTGAAACAGGACGCACCGATCGTGTCCTCCATTGTGGTCGCTGAGAAAAAGGCGGGAGGGTCTGGCTGTGGAAACATCGTCGATGCTGTTGCACAGATTATGGGTATGGAATGTCATTTAAAAATCGAAATTTCTGTTTTTTTTTTTACTTCAGTGCGTTGGACCTCAATCTTGCTTGATGGGAAGCAACTCTAAGGTCTAAGGTGGAGCAACGCAAACCAAAGAAATGCCTGTTTACTCTTGTCTTGAAAATCCATATATTGAATGAACTCGGGAACAACGGCGCGGGGAGGGAATTCCATTCCCTAGCAGTTCGCAAAATAAATGAAGAGTCGAAACGGGTAATACAGTGAGAAGGTACATCTACCACATATGGATGGAAACTCTGCCCACGCCGCGTTGTCCGATGGCGAAATGTTGCGGGTGGAATTAATTCGTGTAATTATTAAATGAAAACACGTTTTAGGCATCAATATTCAAAATGTATCATTAATTTCTTTTTCACTACTCCTCTCCCACGAAATCCTCCTTTTCATCAACTAATATTGGGGCATGATAGATATCTGTGTAAATAAAAGCTCTTAAAAATAGGATAAAAAGCAACAACTGAATATTACTATACGACTATTCAACAATTTATACTAATATTATAAAGTTTGTTTGGTTATTTGTTTGTTTGAAGGCGCTAATCTCTGGATCTACCGGACCGATTTCAAAAATTCCTTCAAATTTAGATGGTTTATTTTGTACAAGAAGGCTGTAGACTACTTTTTATCCAGTAATAACCACGGAAACGAAAACAGTGAGGGTAAAACCACGGGTTGGTCGCTTATCTATATATGTATATAAAACTCTTCCGTTACTGAGTGACTGACTGACAGACAACGCACAGTTGAAACTACTGAACGCATAACGCAAGAAGCTGAAATTTGGCATGTACATACATGCCAAATTTCAGCTTCTTGCGTTATGCGTTCAGTAGTTTCAACTGTGAAGTTCCCTACACTCTCAAAGGAACATTCCTTGGAGAGTGTAGGGAAGTACTAAGAAAGGATTTTTGGAGATCCACAACCCCCCAAAGGAGTGGGTGAATGAGGTGAAGAACCTTCACATGAAACTAAATCTATGCGGGCAAAAGCTAGTCAATTTATATTTATATTACATTCTCATTTAGGAATCAAGGATTTGAAGACAGTATCACAGCAGGTGTCACTGGCTGAGCTCGGTATGGACAGTATGATGGCTGTGGAAATCAAGCAAACCCTGGAGAGAGAATTCGAGATCTTCTTGACAGCGCAGGACATTAGGACCCTCACTTTTGCCAGGTATGTCATTATCCAGCTAATAATTTTTCTTTACCAAAGCTGTAATGTGACTGTAAGATGAGTGACTGACAGACAAAGAGAGCGACACAAAGCCAAAACTATTGAATTTTAAATATTGAAATTTTGTAAATTTAAAAAATGTTCCTTATATAGATTAAATGAACATTAAGAAAGTGATTTAGTTTAATACTAAACTAGAATATTAATAAATTAAGTTCGAAACTTGTATTATGGGATGCTCACTCAACGTTTTATAATAAATAAATATATAGATAAACATCCAAGAACCAAGTCAATCAGAAAAATACAATTTTCTATCACGACCTGAACGAGATTCAACCCCGGGACCTTGGTTGAGAGACAAGGACTTTCCCACTGTACCAACGAGTAAATGATATACCATTGAGACCACATGGGCGTAAATGTCAGATAATAAAAACATTAAGATAAAATCCGATACTTTGCTCACAGACTAGTGGAGTTGACAGCACAGCGTGAAGCAGCAGCCTCAACATCAGCTGCTCCGAAGGTCACAGAAGCAGGGGCCGGTCTGCGTGTGCTGCTGAGAAACTTCGGAGACGAGAAACTGGTATCAGAACCGCTTATCTACATGCCTACGATGGTCAGCGATGGTGTTGAGGTAAGATTTGATTAATCAGGAAGTTTATCAGTTAAGTGTAGTTTAGAAGTTGAGTATATCTTAGAATTTAGAAGTGGAGTATCAACCAATAAACTCAGTTGACTTGAGAACAATCTGAATACAATAATTTTGAATGAATACTCTCGGTAAAATAAGTATTAAACTAATTATTGATCTTAAATTTGTTATGAAGCAAAGGTGTTTTTACTGTGATCTAAAAATGTGTTATCGTAAATAAAATGCATTACTGCCCTTTTTGTCAACCTTATGTGTAAGCTCATATTTTTATTTTCATTTTAATAATAAAATTTGTGTATTATGAAACTTTAAATTATACGACTTCCTTTTTTATGAAAGAGGGGGGGGCAACCGACCAGGCCGGTCACGTGATGTTAAGTGATTACTTACTGCCACTCATAGATACCTGCTATTTAATAAAATTTATTCGATCTACCATTTTCATGCAGGGCGAAGAAGCAATCCACGTGATGGAGAATGTAATGTTCGTGATGCCCGGTCTAGAGGGGTCGGTCGCGGCGTTGGAACCGCTGTGTCGCCGGTTGAAGATCAAAGTGTGCGCATTGCAACTCGGCTACGAACACAAGGGGGAGACCTGCGAGGATATGGTTGAGAGGCTGTACCAAGTAAGATATAACAGATCACAGAATCAGGCGTTACTTAGACGTAGGCGTTACAACAGAGAGGTGTAACATTTGTAGCTTCTTCCACTAAGTAGGTAGCCGAGTCGGTCGGCGACATTTGATCGGCGATCATCTCCTGAAGATACTCCATGGAGAATGAATGGGGGTTGCATCGCTTGTTCTTGTTGTATATTATTTGCACTTTCATACCACTAATTGCTACCTACTTAGCAAAAGAAGCTACAAATTTTACACCTTTCTGTGGTAAGATATAACAAGCAATTGCGAGACCTGGCCCGATTATATAAATTCGACAGGCCCTAATAATGATCCTTGAGGTACAGCAGCTTTACAAGAAACCAATAACTTAATAAGCAAGAAGCCTTACCAGGTTTCTTAAATTGGACAGGACTTAAAATTATTCTTGGGATATATCTTTAAATATAAAGACTTTAATAAACTTTTCCCCAAATTTATTACTTTCTGCTCTTGAAGTTAAATTAAGCATCAATGTTGTCTGTATATTTTTTGGAAATACAATGTTTTTTTCCTGCTAATCAATTGAGTCTTTTTATTACTATGCTTTTCTTGATTGATTTTTTTTTATTTCAGTCGGTCGTCTCTCGTCTAGCTCCAGGGTCACCGTTCTGGCTTCTTGGATACAGTTTTGGATGTTTACTTACCTTGGAATTAGCTGCTAAATTAGAAGCACAAGGTATACCACAATTATTTTAATCAATTTTAACTTTGCATTCAAATCCTTGACCGTTCTGTTAATGTTTGGTTTCTTAAAGATCTTTCTTTATATTAATTTTTAAAATAAACATTTTGTAATTTTATTTATAGGTCTTAAAGGGACCGTGTTCTGCTTGGACGGAGCTCCCGAGTTCCTTTACGCTATTACCACCATGACCATCTCTTTCAAGAACGACTTCCAACTCCAAAACAGCATGATCTGTCACGTCATTGACATCGTCTCCCCCAACAACGACGTCACCAAGGTCTTGATGGAAAAACTCAACGAAATCGAACCCTACAATGAAAGAATCGATTATGCAATCAAATTGTCACCTGTCCAGAGCAAATACTCCACTCACTTCATTGCTTCAATGGCCCATATCTGCTACGATCGCATCAAAGTAATTTTGAACTACAATCTCAAGAATATAAAGAAGTTGAGGTCTCCTATCATTCTCCTGCGTCCCAAAGACAACCCACCGTTTGTTGTGTGCGAAGAAAATTACGGTCTCGATAAATTCAGTGAATGTCCCGTTACTGTGCACTATTTGGAGGGTAATCATGTCAGTATAATTGAAAATAAGGATTGTGCTAATATTATTAACAGGGTTTTGGCTAATGATGAAGGTCAGAAAGGAAAGGAGACAAGTAATGTTGTAACTAGCATGGTTGAAAACCAAAGGGAGGTTCAAGTCTGATTTAAAAATGCAAATAATGAGAAAGATATTAATTTAAATGAGAAATATTGCATCGAAAATGGACTCCGAGCTTAGAGTTTATTGGTTATGGTTGTGATCAGGTTGTTTATAATTTTTTAGATAATGTTTTTGCATCAACTGATAGTTATTAAGTGGCCGTATTTAAAGCTAACTAAGTGACTTAGTAGTTATAAGTTTTTAATTGGTCTTCGAGACACCAGTACCAAATAAATATTCAATAAAATAATTCTAGTTAAGGGTTTAATAGATGTAAGATAATTTATTTTTTGTTGGTTTGTAAAAGGTTGGAAGAAGTAACTAGTGATAATTATTTTTAAAATAAAATACAGGGTGTTTACAGTGATGGCAGTGTTAATATATTTATTTGTTTGCATTTACTGTTGTTTTTCTGTGATTCACGACTTTCCATATTTCTCTACAAAGTAGCTTATGTATATTTATACACCTATTTTTTTTTTTTATGTCAGAGGAAGGCAAACGAGCAGGCGGGTCATGAGATGTTAAGTGATCACCGCCGCCCATAGACAACTGCAACACCCGCGGGGTTACAGAAGCATTGCCAGCCTGTAAAAAACCTCCGCCCTCCCCAAATGGGGAGGGCGGAGAAGTTGGGCCCCCGTAAACTAGATTCACAACTCCCAACAAAGTCAAACAAGATTTCGTCCTCACTGCAGTTAAGATGACAATTACTATGACAATTTA
>JADGIL010010423.1:0-12799 GCA_020352625.1 Cactoblastis cactorum | reverse complement strand
GTCTCTCAGCTTCACAAGTGTGGGTTATTACAAGCTACCTTCTGTTTTGAAAATTATTTATGTGTCGTTCCGATTCACACAAAAAAATCGGAGCTCAATAAATAGTTACACATAGAAAACTTAAAACAGTATAAAATTCCTTTGTGTGTACTAATTAAACCGCGATAAAATCCGTTAAATTTGTTTCATTTCAATGTGTAGTATTCGCGTAAACTTAAGAAATAATCATGTAATAGTTAAGTTTAAAATAAGCTCAAGACAAGATTAAAAAAAAAAGTGCACACCCTTTAAATAGCGGCAATAGAACCCGGTGAAATGGAATATGTATGACTGTGTGACTATTATTTTTAAAGGCCAACTGAAATGATATTTAAAAAGAGAAGAAATAATACCACCTTGGTATTTCTCGCTAACTAGTACCTGTTTTCTATTTACGAAAATTTTACTTTGTTTTTTTTAAATTAATTTTAAGAAAGACGAGATTAATAAACTCCATCATCTAATCTACATTCTTATTATGACAAGGTCTTAATCGGACTGTTTTTTAAATTGGATTACCCGCTCCTCAATTTCCTTGTTCGTCCGAATTCTTACCGTTCGCAGGAATCCGGTACAATCCAATTTAGCTCAACTGCAGCTAGTCCGAATCTTTCTGCAATCAATACTGCTGAAATTGGAGGAATGCACTTTTATACATATATTTTATTGAACGGAGAGAACGTTTGACGTTTGCTTCGGTATTTAAAATTTAGATTAAAATGTAGTCTATTGCGAAAATGTCTTTTGATAAAACAGAAACTTCTGTCCTTATACAGATACGGTATCACGTCGTTATTTCTTATGAAGAAGACAGAGCCGAGAGTCATGAGACTTGTAAGTTGTATGGTGGGCTTAGTGATGGCAATGGATATTTAAATATAGTTAATTCAGTGAAAGAATATAATAGTTCTATTTTCGTTCATAATTTATTGTATTAATATTTAAAAAATATAATATTAGATAATGCTACTCTATATCTTTCTATAATTAAGTGTGGTCGAGTGGTCTTACTCATAGTTTCTAACCAACAAGAAAAAAAAAATTCACAGGATATTTAATTATAACGACAAAAGATCCAATAAACGCAACACAGTGCAGCCCGAACATAAAAGGAGGTTCGCGTAGTTTGCCAAGAATGACGACAAAAATAAAATGAACAATAGACTCAGAAGAGTACGGGTCACGCCACTCAATAAACTTAGTACAAGTTTCTGGAAAGTACCATCCTTAGTGGAATTTAAAAAAAGAACAAAAGTTTATGTTCGGCAACGGAACGATTTTAGGCGGTAATGTGGTAATAAACAATTCTGTGTTTTTTAATTAAACAGGCAAAGATGTCAGCCCTAAAATTCAATGCCTAATCATTGTAGGGGGAAACAAAAAGTTTCAATTTTCTGCGTTTTTATCTCCAGTTGATCGGCAATTCTGTCGGGAAGACAAAGATAGCTTACATTTTTAATTAAAATTAAAAGGACTACGAACAGCCTATTTTGATATCTGTTCTGTTGTTCTAAATACAAATCATGAATAAAATATTTGATTATTTTAGACGCCATTTTACTTTTATGTGGTTCATTCAGTCGTTATTGAATGACATGCCTTTGTTTTACTCTGTATTGTGTATTATTATTGTTTTTTTTTTTGTAGCGTTTGCTCGCAAACTTTAAAGAACCTTGAGTTATTAATATCACTAGAACTATACGGCGATTTTTTTTATGGTCTCGAATCAGCTATGGCTAAGATTTTTTCGTTTTCATCGTATATATAACATACTTTTTCTGTTGAGTAAACTGCGAAATATCTACACGAAGTGAGTGTTTTGCTCACATCATACATAATTTGGAATTATAAGTAAACAAACTTAATAAAAAATGGATACCAAATTTAATTAAGTCAATTTTTTTTGAATAAATATAAAAAAGTTGGTAATTATTTATAGCATATTGTCTTTTCCCCCTACTTACCGTGACCCTAAAACAATAGGGAAAGTAATTATGATAGTGTTGATAAAAGCCCTTTTCATACAAAACGGGCCACAGTCACGTTACATGACATTACTTAGTTTCCTTTAAGGGCTGATAGCTCAATAAAAATCGATTATATAAATTGGCTTAAACAAATAACTATCACATGTTTGCTTTTTACTTAGTACTTGCTAGCTATCTTTTGTGTATAGATAATATTGTTTCGGTTTTATTATGTTTTTATTTGTCATAAAATAAAATTTATTTCGATGTAATTTATTTCGACGTTAATGCCATTTGCTTTAACGAATAAGTTAAAAACTACATCAATAACACATGTTCTAATAATATGTATTTATTTGAAATACAACAGTAAATTTTATCAATAAGTAGTTTTTTTTTGGTTTCATCACTTCTGCAAAATAAATGTAAAAATATAGGCTTGATATATTTATAAAAAGTAGCAAGAAGATATCTATGTCAACTGTCAACCCTGACGTCACAGAACTCACCCCATAAATTAGTCAAAGTGGTGTGCCAAACACACACACACACACACATAGTTTGATGTGTGACTGTGGGATACATTTGGAAGCCATGCGTGCGGGACTTCAGTGTAATTAATTCAGCATTTTATAGCCCATTTTATGGAATGGGCAATGAAAAAGTAGTAAAAATGTAGTTCTTAAGATCAAACTTTGTAAAAGAAGAATTGAATGTTGAAATTTAATACCAAACTAGAACGTTGTACAGATACTTTTCACATAAATTTTATATTCAAGTTACAAATTTGTGACATTAACGATACTTAGTTGTTTTTAATAAAAAATGTTAATCGAATGAAGTGTGCAGTTCACTTTTACTGCAAAATTAAAAAAAAAAAAAAACAAAAAACAAAATTTACTGAACTAAAATAAAACTTATTCTAATAACGTATTAAAGACTCTAATTTATAAGAACATGATAAAATTGAGTGATTAGCACAATTTTTTCTAGAAACTTAATTACAAACGTTATCCCTAACATTTTTTTTGTTTGTTTCAGGTCACTAAAAGCAGAGGGAACATGGAGAACGTCGTTCAATATTTACTCCTAGCCCTAGCGCTGACTTTACTGCAAACATCGCTCACCGAGAGCCGACTAAATGAAAAACGCAGAGATAAAAACGAAAGAAGATACCACGCGGCGCAAGTCAAAGACAACATATGCGATATTACCGACCGAGAGTCCAAAGTCCACTGCTATTGCGAAAATACAGACGTAAAAACAGCGACCAGAGCAGATTGTTGGGTTTTCAACGGAGGCATAGACGAACACGATCCTATTTGGTCCAGTTTCCACTCACAACCCTATTTAGAACGGCTCACATTCAACGTCAGATCAAACGGAGCCTTGAAGTTTATACCACTCCCGGTAATACATAGACTTAAGAGATTACAGAAACTTTACATCCACTACGCGACGTTGACAAAGATTGAGAAGCGGACGTTTTCAAACATGACAATGTTGAAGGAAATAACGCTAATGAATAACAAAATAACTGAATTGGACTTTTCCGCGTTCACGAATCTGCCGGCTCTCGTAAATTTGACGATAAAGGAGAATAAAGTTACCGAGATACAGAGGGATGTGTTTGTAGATCTGCCGAGTTTGAAATACCTCGATTTGTCTTTTAATAATATTAATTTGGCGCACGACGGCTGTTTTGAGCATCTAACGGTACTCAGCGATCTGATATTAGAGGCCAATTTGATTACGGTGCTCACAAGAGATACTTTTCGGGGTTTGGCTAATTTGACAAGATTGGATCTACGGTCTAACAAGTTGTCAATGATAGGAGATTTGACATTTACCGAATTGTGGAATTTGAATGAGCTCCTATTGGATGATAATGAATTGAAATATCTGTCTGAAAGGGCGTTCGATGGATTGGTTTTGCTACAGAAACTGTCAATGACTGGGAATAAATTGAAAGCTGTTAATGAAAGGCTCTTAGAGGGCGTAAGAGGACTTGAGTTATTAGATTTGAGAAATAACGAGATAGAGGTATTCACGTTTGAAAATATCAAGCCTATTCTTGAAAATTTGAAGGTTAAGACTTCGGTGTTGTATTTAAGTGGTAAGTTAGTTTAAAGTTTTCTTTTTATTTCGCATTAATAGGTGTAAGTAAAAAAAAAATGCGTAAAGTAAATAAAATGCAATTTTTTTCGTTTTTCGTTAAGGAAAAATTGAATTGTTACGACCTCCGTGGTGTCACGGTTAATATACGTGACTCAGGAGATCCCGAGTTCGATCCCCGGTCGGGTCATGATGGAAAATAATCTTTTTCTGTTTGGCCTGGGTCATGGATGGGTATTGCGTTGAGTTAGTATCCTATAATAAAAGTCTCGAACATAGGTAGTTTGGGGCTAACTTATTATGTGTGATTTGTCCCTTTTTAAAAAAAAATTGACTTTAAACATTGAAGTTTTTATTTTTTTACATCATTCATTAGTGAAATCGATTTGACCGTCAATATTTTTTTGTCATTTTAGTGTCACAAGCCACAGTAATACTTCATAAACAGTAATTAATTAAAGTCACAGTAGACTCGCATAGTTTCATCGCGCCTCAAGGGACTAACTTTTGGTACAGTCAACATTACATCAACGCCAAAGTCATAGAAATTCATAACTATTACAGCAACATAAAAACAGAAACCAGAGTGTTTTTACTGTTATATTAGCGATTGACTGTACAAGTATACATACATCATACATCCACCCATACAGACATCCTTACAAACTAAGTATGTATAAATAAACTACATTAATACATATACAATGTATAATCAAAATATAATTTAAAGCTAACTAAATAATAGTTGCAAACCTTCGAGCTCACTTTCAAGTAAGAGGTTATTTACTGGTAAATAATACGCATGATGTATCCATTCAGGGGAATAAATAACTATGTTTTGTGTGCACAATGCCCTATTCCCTTCTGGGTACTAATCCCCTTCAAGCACCCTTCAACATAGAAGACAATTAATGAGTGTAACAGTTCCCTTTGTAAGGGTGATTTTAGACTTTTGACTAAAATAATTATAAGTACCTACTATACTTCTTTATGGCTGATTTAGTTTAGTATAATTTATTGAAAAACTTTTTTAGCTTCCAGTATGAATGGGCCGGCTCGTCCGGGGAAGTACCACACTCCCACAGAAGACCGACGTCTGAATGGCGGCTGTCAGCCGCCATGCTCCGTTCGGTGAGTGAGAGAGCCGGAGGCCCAACTTTCCCGCTCTCCCCATTTAGGGAGGGCAGAGGTTTTTATAGGTCGGCAACGCTTCTGTGTTCTCGTGGGTGTTGCAGTAGTCTATGGGCGGCGCTGATCATTTAACATCACTTGACCCGCCTGCTCGTTTCCTCTCTTACATAAAAAAGAAATACGTTTTGGCTTTTTATTTAACATGCGGCTATGTTCATTTTATTTCAGACTTTCTATAAGGTAGTGTCAACTAAAATATTGTTTTCGACACAAAATGCCCTTACGTTATTTAATTTGAGATTTTTAGGGGATAATCTCTTTCTACTAAATTACAAACACCATTTTAAAAGTTTATTCGTGACGACTATCTCATTATCCTTTGTGTGTACGTAAGTTACTAATAGTAAGTAAAGGTATACCTTTACTTTAGTATTTTTTAGGTTGGTACATATTTCCACCGAACGAAAGAAATCTGAAGTTATATTATTTAAAAAGCTAATAAAATATTAATGTTACAAAATCTAACTAAATAGTAGCAAAAAAAAATTGTATAAGTCAAATAAAACAAGTATAGGTATATGATAAAGTGGGCGTCGTGTCGGGTTCTTGTTATCAAGTAAAACAGTAGGCAATAGGAAAAAAAAGTAAAAAGCCAAACAAGAATCGCCAAGAGCCATGCTCTTATTAAGACGATGATATGTCCCTACAGTATTTCTAAAGATGGCCTCGTAGGTAGGCAGTGGTAAAGTCCTTGCCTCACAACCAAGAGGTCCCGGGTACGAATCCCGGTCAGGTCATGATGGAAACTTGTATTTTTCTGATTGGACTGGGTCTTAGATGTTACCTATATACATATGTATTTCTTTTTTTTTTTTTTATTATCCTTTTAAACTTGTACATATAAAACTCTTCCGAAAACCACGGAGGTTTTTGAGGAAATGCTAGAAGTTTAACTTAAGACTATACTATATTATATTATAAAATATATTGTCGTTGAGTTAGTATCCCATAATACAAGTCTCGAACATAATTTAAGGCTAACAAAAATAGTAAATTGTATATAATTTTCACTGTTTCTCTTCGGAATACAAATGTCTTATGCCCATGATATTCTCTGCGGTATATTTACCGGGTAAATACGATCTTATACCGCCCATATTCAAGAGTGCTCTTCTACGAATGTATGGCTCTATACAGTCTGTAATCACCCTAACGACTCCCTTTACAAAGTCAACAATAGCTTTTATAACTCGATTTGGAGGATGAAAAATGTTTTTAATAAAAATCAACAAACATTATCATAATTCGCTCAGTAAATTGCGTATTTAGCGACCAGGCGCGTGACTAGGATTTGGTCAATATCATTTTTTTTATCTAGAAATGTTAAATGATAGAAATATAAATTTTGTTTTATCTAAGTAAACATTATTTATATTTAATACAAATGATGGCTTTGGTGTTTTTCTTTTTAGGTTTTGTGTCTTTCAAATTTCAGTTATGTGTTTTAAAGAATTAGGTCTGAATAAAAAAAAAAGTCAAATGTGATGTAGTTTCATACATATTCTAATTCAAGTTGACAGCAAAAAACGAAAATATACTATTATAAGTTGCGCTAAATTTAATTTTTAACACGAAATTTTCTCATTTCGGATAAGTTCTCTTATAAAGATATGTCTAGTATTTGAACAGACAGATAATATAATGGAATTATTTATCATTATGCAAATTGTGGCCACAACTTTGTATACACGTTCTGGTATAATTTATATAACAACTTTTTATTTAAATCAGTAAATTTTAAGATGAATTTAGAAATATCTATTTCAATATAACTGAAAATAAACATTTAATATAACAGACTGACTGTACAGTACACAAGTCAAGTCTAGTTAGGCAGGCAATAGTCAAACTTTTTGTTCCAATTACCACTTAATTAATTTACTTAAACTGTATAATTTATTCAACAAAGAAAGTTGATAGACTCTTTTCAAAGTTTTTGAATAGTTTTTTGAATTGATTTTAATTGAGCAAGAATATAATTGCTATCGCGAACTGTAGTTAAAATACAATAACAGAATTCTGTGTCACAGTCCATGTTTCATTTTTAGATTACGTCTGAGGTATTTTTTAAGTCTTAATGGAAATACGGAATATGAGGTTTTCGTTACTTATATTAATGTTATATTTATTTGGTTCTCCAAAGGTTATAATTAACTAAAACTGATTTATTGTTGCTGAAATAATTAACGCATTTCCATATTAAGCGATTCATAATATAGAATGATTATGCAGTGTAATAATAATATCGAACAATAGTTATTATGATCTCAGCCGTAAAAGATTCTACATTTCAGCCGAATATTATTATTATTACTTTATCTAATCATTAAAACATATAACCAGTCATACCAGCATTCAGGGTTCTCTTTTTCCAATAATGTTTGAAAAGATTCTTATTAAAACAATTTTTAATGCCTTTTTATTTTCAGGTAACAACCTCAGCTGTGATTGTCGGCTATCCTGGATTAAAATGCTCAGAAACGAAACAAAGAGTGAACCTCTTAAGGCTGCTTTAGATGACGTCACATGCCTGCTACCAAATTCTGAAAAAGTGCAGATCACGAATGAACTGAATGAAGCTAACGACAAAGCGAATAAGCCAGACAGTCTGCTTGTAGTTTCCAACAGTAATATCCTCCAACAAGATGGAATTGATGAAGACTTATATGAAGATAATAATCAAAGTTTCAAAGTAGAACCCACAATACAACCAGTCATAGCTAATGAAGTGTTTGCTGTTAACTTACCTCCGGAATTGTTAACTTGTCCAAAAGACTTAACCCAGAATCGAGAAGATTCTTTGATGCTATCATCAAGTTACTGGCAACCAAGTTCGAGTTTCAAAATTCTGTCAAACCTATCATTAGTATTAACGTTAGTACTCGTCAGTGTGTTACAGTAACTGTGAAAAAAAAATTTTAAAAGACATTTCTTGTGTGATTTCTAATGTTTATACTTAGCTAGCTTAGTTTTATACTTCGACTGCTATTTGCTTTTCTAGAATGTAAGAGAGAAGACTGGTTAAGATATTTAATTAAATTATTTGGTAGTGATACAAATTTTCAACTGGCATTAAATGATTTTAAATATATTACACATTTTAAAAAGAAATTGTAATAGATAAGTTATTAAAGAGATTTAAGGGAAAATTAAAAACAAAATAAAGAAAAAAATAAGATTAAAATTTGTATAGCCGATACAAAGTTATGAGATTATAAAATTGTTTGCATTTGTAGTCAGTTGAAAATCACTCTAATTTAAATGTTACCAGTTAAAATTGTAGTTTTAGTACAATATCAATAGATTTTCAAATTAAATTTGCAGTAAATGGAATTGTAACAAATACAAACTCCGTTGTCAATAACATATTTTTACGAACATGCATTTGGAACTCTTCCAACTTGTTGAAAAGATTAAAATGTGAAACGAATTTTTGGCATGGCAACACTGTAGTATTGTAAAAACGTATTGTTAACTTGCTTTAGTAAAATATATTTATCATTATTTTTACACCGATTTCTTAAGATACCATTTCTCTTGTCATACCAATTTCTGTAAATATTTAATTGGATATACTTTCTATTACGTAAATGGTGTAAATAAATAATTAGTTAAACTTAGTAATTACTTTCAAGAAATTTTAATCTAATCCAGATAAAATATAATTAAAACAAGTAAATTTATTACAAAGCAAATTAATTCATACTTAATGTACTCGTACTTAGTCATTTTATGTATTTTCTTTACAGTCCAGTTTTAATGTAAATTTAAGTTAAATTCAATTGTAAATACAAATTATTAATTACCCTCTTATTAAAATAACATTTTGGATGATTAATACATTCTTTTATTTAAGTACTAACTGTGCCCATGGCTTTGTTCACATAGG
Source organism: Cactoblastis cactorum (assembly GCA_020352625.1). Taxonomy (NCBI): domain Eukaryota; kingdom Metazoa; phylum Arthropoda; class Insecta; order Lepidoptera; family Pyralidae; genus Cactoblastis; species Cactoblastis cactorum. The sequence goes on along the minus strand of JADGIL010010423.1, from coordinate 3,598 downwards.
AGTTACGGTGTTTTCTCCTAACCATTACCAATTAAAATATTTAATTATATTTTCAGAATAAAATTAATTCTTAAGTTTTACAGAAGCAATAGAGACAGAGTCCTTAATTAGGAAGAAATTGAGCAATATGTTGTTAAACTTATATGTTTTTTTCATTTTTTTGTTTTTATGTCAGNNGGCCTGTAAAAAACCTAAAGAAGTTGGGCCCCCGGCTCTCCCACTCACCGGACGGAGCATGACGGCTGATAACCGCCATTCAGGCATCAGTCTTCTGTGGGAGTATGGTACTTTCCCGGACAAGCCGGCCCATTCGCGCTACAGGCTAAAAAGAAGCCTGTAGCTGGTTCCACACCACTACTAGTAGTGGCTCCATACCACATAAAAAATGTTAAATATTTAATGAAAATATATTGCACAATAAAATTAAAAATCATCAAAAATGGAGCTTCATAAAACTCATTTCGACATAAAAGTTATATCCTAAATATTTCTTTGAAATATGTACGTATTACATGTATGCTGAGTTAGTACTACAATAATAAGCTCTTACTTTGGTGTTAACTTTGTAACTACATATTATTTTTTTACTTATCAATGGCAAACAAAACAAAAGACAAATTCTTTCCATTAAATAAATAAAAATCAGTGGTTATATACATAATAAGTCAGAATTGATACTGAATCGTAGTCCCTAATGACAAGAAAATTATAATAAAGTTACTCGTAGACGTTTCCCTGAGAGAGAAGTTTGGCACGTGTATTGGCTTAACTAGTATAGTGGATGTTAAACTTAGCAAAATAAATACGTTACCCCAAATGAGTTCATCCATTTTCTTTAGATTTGCTTTTATTACTATTCGTACGTGGTTCTGGCGGATTGGGGTTTGTAATGACGTATAAATTGAGTTTTTCTCCAAGGATTAAGACTAAAATATGGAATATACAGGAAAAATAGCAAGTATATACAGGTTTCACACTCATCATCATCATCTGCCTGCNNTGTCACTCGTCAAAAGGTCATTCGCACCCTTTTCCCTCATATCCTTCTTCACACAGTCTATCCATCTTTTCTTTGGTTTACAGGTTTCACACTAAAATCTTTATAAATCTTATTACAATTTGTCAAGTAATTCTGTTAATTTATATGTACTTTTATTTGGTTAGTCGATAGAGACTTTAAAATATGTTACTGTGCTACAAGGCTCTGCTCGGTAAATAAGTTATGTTATGGAAATCAAATCAATATTACAAAAAAAAAACAATTGTTCATCTTACTAAAAGATTGAGGACAGCTGGACGGGTTTGATTTATTTTGATCTTGATATATTTGTAGAAATCTAGGGAAGGTTTGAAAGGTAAATACCGATATTCCCACTGGAGTAAACCCGCGGGCTACAGTTAGTAATTTATATTAATAAGAAAAATAAATAGTGGAAAGCTTGCCCTAGAGTTAGAACTAGCATCAACAGTTATTAATAAAACCAGCCTAATCATCATGGGTATCAAAAATTCAGTTTTAAATCTTATATTAAAAAATCGATTGCTCTCCGTCTATCTCGCTTAAACTCAAAAACGATTGGAACAATGTAGTTAATTTTGATCGTGAAATATATTTTTCAGGAAAAGTTGGGGAAAAGGTGAGAGAACTCCAAAATTCTCAGGGAAGCGAAACCTCAACCACAGCTAGATATTATTGGTAAAATAAGAAAAGGGGTCACCTGGAATCTGAAAAGGAGGATAGTTTTAATCTTTTATTTGAAGGATATTGAATCAAGCAAAAATACATCATAGGCGCAAAAAATCATATATTTGTTTGCTATATATTTGTTTGCTTAATATATCCTTTCGGCCACAGTCAATGGCAAAATTATAATATTTTATTCCAAAACTCATTTTTGTGTTGTGATAGAGATTTCCCTTAAGGTAATAAAGGCAAATGGTTGCCATCTAGAAGCGTCGCATTAACATCTCTCGTGATGGGGTCCTACATTAGACGCTACTACTGGATCTCGATTCATCCTAACTAATAATTTTATAAATTTCGAAAGTGTTTAAATGATCACCGCCGCTCATAGACACCTACAACACCCGGGTCACAGAACCGTTGCCGATCTTAAAGTCTCTCGTTTTTTATATCTTCACGTTAATTAATTCAAATCTTCTTGAAATTCACATGCAATTAACTCTAAGGTATATATAATAAAAATAAAAAAAACAGACTGGTAAGGTATCTATAAGGCAAAATGAGACTAATAAAACGTTCAAAGGAATCAAGCTCATATAAAATCAATTTTGGTTAAGGGTTTAAAAAAGAAATAGTCACAAATGCATTAAACACACACGTTCCTACGATAGTCGTGTATTTTTTTAAAAACAGAACAATCACATAAATTTAAAGAATAAAAGAGATTATTTATATATGGGTCTTGGATATTTATTTATATATGTATTTATTATAAAATATAGTATCGTTGAGCTATCCCATGATACAAGTTTCGAACTTAGTTTGGGGCTAGCTCAATTTGTGTGGTTTGTCCCTATATATTTATTTATTTATTATTAGATTAACACTAAATATATAGGTGAGAGAAAATCTAACACGTAGTAATGGACTAAGGTGGAGCATATTAAGTAAAATACTCCCTTACACCTCCAAATTTTCTAGGTACAGTAAGCGGAATTTGAAACTTAAAAATAATATTTATCCCGTCTCAATAAGACTGCCAAATGTACAGAATATGTCATGAGGTATACTGTACTTAGTACTACAGCTGGCTTTAAGTGTGATTTCGTTGTTAAATTAGTTTTTTTTTCCTTTTGCAAAAATAAGATTTAGTGTAGAAAGGTTATGAAATACCCATTAAAAATTTACGAACATTACTGGTGTTATACAAACTTAGGTTGCAATAAAAAAAAATATTTTCTATTTTGAACTGATCGGAAATCAAACATGAATTTCTCCATATCTAATAAGTTCAATTGTACAGTCGATCACAGAAAAAAGTACACTAATGCGGTAAAGTAGCAAAGGTGGTAGCTTTCTGCTCTGTGTCTAACTGTACTATAGACCATTGATTAGGAACAGTTTTATGCAATGTAATTTTCTAAACGAAATTGTTTAAAAGGTACCTACATGTTTTAGCTGGACAAAATGTCAGGGAGGAGAAACCGCGCGTCCCAGCTAGTGTACCCATTAAAACATTATTCTTGTGCAAATTTTGGTATTAGGAACGAGTAAGGACTTTAATTACTAGTATTTCCAACTATCATTTTACAATGTCGTGTAATATTAATTCGCACAGTGTCATTTTACAGTTGGCAATTAATTACAATTGCAGGTTGTGTACAAATTGCTACCCTATGACCACCAATTAGATGTTCAGTTGCAATCGACGGTATTGTGGTACAATTTGAGACGGTGAGACTTATTTATCTTTATTTCATAATATCTATACATATCACATCACACAAATAAATAAAATTGGAGTGTCTGTCTGTAATTTAAAAATAATTGCATTTTTCAAATTGCATAGTAGTATTTACCCGTTTCCAATACCAAAACGATTTTTTTTAGAATTTTTGTCTGTCTGTCTGTCTG
>JADGIL010010410.1:1644-15373 GCA_020352625.1 Cactoblastis cactorum | reverse complement strand
ACTTTTTTCCAGAATATAAAGTAGCCTATTCCAGGTCATCATTCATCGCTATGCCAAATTTCATCCAGATCCGTTCGGTAGTTTTTGTGTGATGCGTGTACAAACATACAGACGGATAGACTGACAGACAAAAATTCTAAAAAAAATGATTTTGGCTTCTATTGGCCCTATAAAGAGCCCCTGTATATTTTTTTCTTAAATATCTCCCATGTACAGACAAAGCTCAGTTACAATTTTATTATATGGATAGATATATAGTTTTTTTACCAAACCAAACTGGGTGAAGAAGGATATGAGGGAAAAGGGTGTGAATGACCTTTTGACGAGTGACAGAAGAGTATGGAAGAATATATACTGCGCCGACCCCAAATAACATGGGAGCAGGGCAGGCAGATGATGATATAAATTTGTTACCAAATATCCAATACCTATTTTGTTTTGGACAGATTAAAAATGTAGAGTTTTCTTCATTGAAATGAAACAAATTTAACGGATTTTATCGCGGTTTAATCACTTCATACAAAGGAATTTTACACTGTTTTAAGTTCCCTATGTGTAACTATTTATTGAGCTCCGACGAAGTTTTCTTCATGATAAGTGACCGCGGCCTGAAATATATGATTTTTATTTATCTATACTAATATTTTAAAGAGGAAGCGTTTGTTTGTTTGTATGTTTTGTTGAACGCTAATCTCAAGAACTACAGACATAATTCTTTTAGAGTTACATAGTGACTTTTTTTTTGTAAGAGGGAGGCAAACGAGCAGGCGGGTCACGTGATGTTAAGTGATCACTGCCGCCCATAGACACCTGCAACACCACTCGGGGTCACATAAGCGTTGGTCACATAATTGGAACTTATACACCTATTATGTTTTTCCTATATCTAAAAATTCATTTACAGAGTAATAACATCACGTGTTTGTTGTATGAGATATTACATGGCCCTTCAATGTGTATGTTATTCTGTTATTAGTTATAGCAGCAATAAAAATATATAACCTGAATTTTCAACTTTCTATCGCAGTTCATGAGACACAGCTTGGTGACAGACGGACAGACAGCGAATAGGGTCAATAATATTAATGGTAATGGGTTGACTGCAGAATAAAGTATTCTGATACGAACAGAAAAACCCGACACGACATTCAGGCTAGCTATTTGCGGAATGACACACGACCGGCCGCCCAATTAGCGCCGAGTGACCGATAACTGATCCCTTTACCCGTGAGTAAATGCCGATAAGCCTGTATCTTTTTCCCTCTTTTGTTATTTTTTACTCCATCGTTAATTTTCAATGTAAAACAGTGGAGCGAAACCGAACGGATCGCTTTTTGTCTAGATTTTTTATAGGCCGGCAACGCNNTGCCTCCCTCTGACATAAAACAATTTTTTTTTTTTTTATATGACTAAATAATATTACTTAGGTGATTTAATGTATAATTGTCTTTTTTTGTTTTTTTTTTTATGACATAGGGAGGCAAACGAGGCAGTTGGCGGGTCACGTGATGTTAAGTAATCACCGCCGCCCATAGACACCTGACTTGTTAATGCTTTTATAAAGCAGAACATGTTTGTACGATAATTTAGTGTGTCATTTTTTCTTTACCATATTTTATGGCAATGAATAAAGTGATTTTTTTGCCGATTAGAGGGGGTTTAATTCCTTTATTTAACATAAACATAATTTTAATTTGCCAAAAAGATAATGGTACAGAATCCATCGTGCGCGTTCACCTCCCATTTGCCCAATTTTATTGTATCAAAATACTGAATTCTACAATCAACTCATTACAGTCTTTTCATTGATACGTGTCTATTGAACTTCTTATAACCTTTTTTTACGCGAGAGGGAAAGTTCCTATTCATTTTCTAGTTCAGTCCCACGGTCTCTTTTGTAATTCATTCAACCCGTGTATCAATTGAACTGACAAATACCCAAAATTTGCTCCATTTCGGTCGACCCGGTTGAAAACTAAACAAAAACGACCACAGGAGAAATGCCGTTTTTATATTTAGGAATTCATTTGCCAAATCTATACATATAATAAAGTTGTAAGTGAGCTATATCTGTACATGGGAAATATTTAAGAAAAACATATATAGGAGCATTGTACCTTTACTGGACCTATAGAATATACCCTTTATAGGACCTATAGAAGCCAAAATGATTGCTTTTGAAGTTTTGCCTGTATGTTTGTACGCGCATCACACAAAAACTATTTAACGGATCTGGATCAAATTTGCCACAGCGATGGACCATGACCTAGAATAAAAGATAAGCTACTTTTAATTCCGGAAAATGTACAATTCCCGAAGGATATAATTTATTGTAACCGAGCAATAATGTATTGCAAATAACGTAAATCCGCGCGGACGAAGTCGCGGGCATCAGCTAGTTTATAATATTGGTATGGGTTTGACATTTAAACGTACTGAATTACCATCATCGCTCGTTCCTATAGACTGTAAATAGCCATATAATCAATCAAGTACTGAATCCGCAGTGGAACAGTGGGTTTTAGTCCAGTTAAATACACATAGCGTGACCAAACACGGCTTTTAGTATTATCAACATGAATCAAAGCGGTTAGTTTTTGTAATACATACAGTTTACAGCTAAAATATGCTGCCGTGGCGTGGATTTTCATATCAATACTAGCTTTTACGCTCGTCTTCGCTCGCGTGGAATTTGTTCGTCTTCATTAAGATTCGTGACAGGTCATTTCCGGGATAAAAAGTAGCCTATCTTTTATTCTAGGTCGTAGTCCATGGCTGTCCTAAATTTCATCCAGATCTGTTCGGTAGTTTTTGTGTGATGCGCGTACAAACATACAGACAGAGAGACAAAAATTCTAAAAACAATAGTTTTGGCTTCTATAGGCCTTATAAAGAGCCCCTATATATTTTAAAATGAAACAAACCTCACCTCAGTCTTCCGTGAAGATGGATGCTGAAAAGTATCCGAAACGTCGGAGCTCAATAAATAGTTACACATAAAGAAATCAATCTAATATCTTAAAACAGTATAAATTACTTTGTGTATAGTGATTAAACCGCGATAAAATCCGTTTAATTTGTTTCATTTTAATGCCTATATTCGTGTAAACTTAAGAAATAATTACCCTATATATTTTTTTCGTAAATATCTCCCATGTTCAGACATAGCTCAGTTACAATTTTATGATATGTATAGATTACATGTTTTGTGCCAAATTATTTCGGCCTTAAAGGCTTTGAATTCAAAGTCAAAGTCAAAATATATATTATTTAAATAGACTAGAGTCTATCACTTTTGAATCATCGATTCGTATATTTTAATTTTTTTCATTAATGATTGACGTCAATAATTTGTTTTAAAATAATTCTACCACAACTTCCAAAGCGCAGATGGAGAAGAAGTGGCGGAAGAAACTCCACTGCAGGACTTAATAAAAAATAGCAAAATAACGATCCAAAAGTGCCTTCTTTAATAAAAAAAAAAACTTATTTATTTTTAATTTTTTAAGACGTCAAACACGTCAGTCTGCTGCCAGGCTTCCAGGTATAATTTCTTATACGAGCTTATTCGAGGTCGGTAACGAACGTGTGGCACATCTCGTGTGCGATTTCTAGCACTTCTCCTCAGCAGTGGTCGTTCCGGAATGCTGGTAGTCTGTAGCTTGATTAAGTTTTTTTTTATATAGAGACTAATCACACAGACTGAGTTGCCCCAAACTAAGTTGGAAACTTGTATTATGGGATACTAACTCAACGATACTATATTATATAACAAATACATACAAGACCCAGGCCAATCAGAAAAAGATCATTTACCATCATGACCTGATCGGGGATCGAACCAGGGACCTCTTGGGCAGCGGTCAGCTACGTTAACCGCTACGCCACGGATGTCGTCGATAAGTTATAAATGTTTATAACTTAAATATTGACGTGAAAAGTGCCTTTGAAGGTCTAATTTTCGAATAAAAATTTTGATTTCATTTTTGCCACATTTGACTGCGGTAACCGCTTTCCATCACGTGGGCCACCATGCCTGTTTAGTAAACAAATTAAAAAAGTCTAATAAAACTACTAATACAGACTGATCACACTAAAATGACCCAGTTCAAGTTACAATGTTACGACATCAGATAAAATCGACCGGTTATCAATATGACAAAACTTGTTCAAAACTTGACAATATCCATCTGTCTCACCCTCGTGTGACCCTTTTATCGTAACCAAATATTTCAATAGTCTCACCCTTATCACATAATTGTTATAGGCACATTCCAGCCCCAAGTAAGTAATGGTTGTATACCACTACGAATCGAAAGGGAATCGTCACTAAACGCGTCTCGAGGTAAATTTCTCAGAATCATTGTTTTTATTCCGATTCTTTTGGAAAATCATTCATAATATATTATAAACTAGCAAAAGACGCGACTTCGTCCGACCTATAATATCTTGTCAGCGCGTTGCTCGGTTAAAAAAAATTATATCCCTCGGAAACCGTACATTTTCCGGGGTAAAAAGTAGCCTATCTTTTAATCTAGGTCATAGTCCATCGCTGTGCAAAATTTCATCCAGATCTGTTCGTAGTTTTTGTATGATGCGCGTACAAACATACAGACAGACAATAATCCTAAAAACAATTGTTTTGGCTTCTATAGGTTCTATAAAGAGCCCCTATATATGTTTTTCTGAAATATCTCCCATGTACAGACAAAGCTCAGTTACAATTTCATTATATGTATAGATTAAAAAGTAAAATAAACAAAAAAATCATTAAATATATGTAGGGACTAATCGCACAGATTTAGTCCCAAAGTGAGTTCGAAGCTTGTATTATGGGATACTAACTCAACGATACTATATTATGTAACAAATACACATATAGATAAACATCCAAGACCCAGGTTAATCAGAAAAAGATCGTTTTCCAACATGACCTGACCGAGGATTGAATCCAGGACCTAGTCATCATAGCGGTCAGCCGCGTTAACTGCTACCCCGCGGGGGTCGTTACATTTACCGCTAGAAATGTTTTACAGTTTCTTAAATATACTTATTTAATTTTTAATTCAAAAGTCACAAAAGCTAAAATTTGATATCTTCCAACAAAAAAACATTGGTTAATCACTACTATAGAATTATAAGAATATTATTTGACTTTAAATAATAAATACTAACCAATTTTTTTTAAACTGAGAAGAATCCTTAAGTTTAAACGCAGTCGGATAAAAATAGTCTTCGTCATATTCTACAATCTTACAGTAGACCGATATTAAATATAGATTAATAATTTTTAGGTTAAAAATAACTACATATATTTATAAATATACATAAGTTAAAAAAAAATTACAATTTCGTAAGAACAAGGTAACTAAAGTTACCGAATTTTAGCGTGAAATTCCACACGTGACCTCATTAGATTTATTTTCACGTGCTTCGTACGTATACTTTATAATTAACTTCATTGATTTAAGAAATAATATTTATGATAAATAAAACATTTTTGTTTGTATTTTTAACATTAAATCCAATTATATCTAAATAAATTAACCTCCAAAATATTTTAACGCGAGTCAACACAACCGATCCAATATTAACTTCGTAAAAATATAACGAGCACTTTCGAAAGCTTTTAACATATTAAATTACTCGGAACGGTATTCGGCTCAAGATAATTCGTAACTCACCATTAGGAAACTCCGATTTCAATCCACGACCGTCAAAGTCTCACGCACTGAACATATTCACTAGAACATACACTGACACACTTCTACCTAAAACGTTTGCACGAGTCAATCGCGTACAAAAGTGTTGACACTTTAAATAAATTTCACTGGCAATATCTGTCGCGTTCCAATTTTGAAATTTCATTTACATTCGGCAGGGCGCGGCTATAACACGGTGCGGCAAGGCGCGCCGCTTCACTGACGGCTTTTGCGGCCAAGCTAGTTCTGCGCATGTCTGCCCGCGCAGATTCTGTAAAAAGAGATGAAAATGGCGTGTGCCGATTGTCGACACGATGGACGCCGATTCGTGACGGATTCTCAGCTGCCGTGACGCTGGGCTCGTTAAGGTTCCACTGAACATCTCTCGGCGATAAATCGTAGTTAATTCTGTTATTGTGTTTCGGATTTATGAGAATGTTAGCTTATTTTGAATATGTATTGCTTTGAAAGTAAATTGTATTATAATACAATAAAATAATTTTTTAAAACGTTACTTTATTTGTTTATATCTTGTGTTAGTTTAAGATAATATTTGATAGTAGCAAACTTCAAATGAATTTATGACAGACATTTAATTACAAGAGCACATTATATTGTAATTATTTACTTTATCTTTTAATAATATAGTAAATATTGAACATTTTAATAATATTATACTAGTACAAATACAATTTACAACATTGACAAACAATTTCGCTGAGCTTATGGCAAACTTACTCGTTCAAACTACTTCAATAATAACTAAAATATTTACCCTTTCAAAAACCCTCGTGCGTTTCCCTACACTACGAGGCTTTCACTCGGCTGTGTTCGGTGATCTTCGGCCATCATCGTCTCGTAAACGGGACGCAATTTTTACGACCTTACAGTTACATACGCCGACAAATATTTTTACGCTTCTCTGCACGACTGTACTGCTATATATTCAAGGCTGAGTTTCGTGTAAAAATTTCAGTTGTATTTTTGTCAAGCGCAAAGAATCGGACCGTGATAGCCTTTTCTGAATTTTTTCCGGCTATGTTTCTTTGAGTAAAAAGATAAACATGTGTGTACAGTTTTGTTGTGGGGAATATATTCGGCTGGATGTTTGGCAAGTTTATTTTTGATGCACTTTACGAGGTCGCCGTAAGTTGGTGGGTAATTTACATCCTTGTTTGTGTTCCGAAGACGACGTTATTATCTACATAAACAAATCACACTGATATATTTCTTGGTCTATTTTATATATATATATATATACATTTTTGGAATAGTCTAATTTCCGATTTAGTTCTACCTTGTCATTAAAATCATATAATCCGTATATAACAATGCTGAATAATTAAAAAAGCTCTTCGTTTTTTATGTAAGAGGGAGGCAAACGAGCAGGCGGGTCACGTGATGTCAAGTGATCACTGCCACCCATAGACACCTGCCACACCCGCGCAAATGGGGAGGTAGTGCCTCCGGCTCTAACTACTTACTACTACTATTAAATATTTTTTTAATAATTAAATTAATACGGATTTACTCACGTCAATTTTAGTCGGTATCGCCGACGACCGTTTCGACCTATTCAGAAGGCCATCTTGAGGGCGAGTACTAGGAACGTCGCGACGCGGCTGTTCCTTGTGCACTGATTATTTTAATTAGCTCGCGTAACTTTCAATGATATAATATTTTTTTATGTTAATCTTCTATTTTAACAACTAAGTAAATTCTTCAATTATATCTAAGTTTAGTCGATCAATATTATTTCTATTTATTGACACATCACAAATATCCTCTCGCTATAGAGGTAAAGCTATAAAACCTCTTCAGTTAAAAAAAACATCGCAGAATTGATGTACAAACACTCCTAATTCGACGTGTCGTAGAAGCTGCTACGGCGTAGACATTCATCTGCTACGACGTAGATACGATTTAACGCTATGCAGGTGAACGCCGTTTTTCTCTAGAATTCTCTTAAATATTTTTATTTATTTATTTTTGTACACAAATATACATAGGAACAATTAATTTTATTAAAGACAGTACAAAGGTGCTACTTGTTTCAAAAGAAACCTCTTTCAGTAGACCCGAGAGAGGAGAAGTGATGTTAATGGTATAGACGTGTGCAAAAAATAAATAAAAATAAATGTACATACAAAAGTTCTATATAAATAAACATATACTTACATACAATAGAATATAAATATATATTTACTACTTACATATAAAAATTAAGAAGAGATAGCGAGATAATGTACTTTTGTGATTGATTTTAGTTTTTTTTAATATGTTTTAAATATATTAAGTTCAAAACTCACTAGAAAATTTTGAATTATAAAATGTTTTTTAATCCCTACGTCATAAAGTTAAACAGATAAAATGTACACAGATAATGTATTTCCATTGTCACTTCAACAACAAATACTAAAAGAACAATTAAAGGGGCTCCCATGTAACAAATGTGATTTTTTTTGCCAATTTTCATGATGATCCGGAACCCTTCGTGCGCGAGTCCGACTCGCACTTTGCCAGTTTTTTAACAATCATAGCGAGTATATTTTTGATACACAACAGTAAAAACTGTCAACTGTTTTTTTTTTTTTTAGCATACTAATAAATATATGTCTATTACTATAAAAAAGCACACTGATCGAAAAATAACTATCTAGCCTAGTAAAGCTAAGCTATTTAATAGTTATTAAAAAAATATCTTGTCTTAAACCGCATCGGATGAAACCCGAGAAAAAAAATTAAAAAAGCTTAAATTTATAAGCCAAATTTGCCCTTTCTAAGCACACAAGAAACGCCGAGGCCATAAATTTATTTATACAACAATAAAGCCAGTATTCTAATAAAGAAAACAGAACAATAACGAGAAGCCAGTATTTGCGAAGTAAATCATAAGCCAAGCGATGCATGAAAGCACTGTGTACCGGCGGTGGCGCGTAGAAAACAAACACACAAGGCTCATAAGTGTGTGTATACGAAATTAACGAAAGGAAGGAATGAGTGTTCGATAGTAGTGGGTCGTCAATGATTTTATCGTGAACGTAACGAGACCGTTGTCGACGATAAACTGGTTAAAAACGGTCTAATTTTCAACTAGTTTACGGATATAATGTATTTCTTTTATGAAAGAGAGAGGTAAAGGAGCAGGCGGGTCACGTGATTTTAAGTGATCACCGCCGCCCATAGACACCTGTAATTCCCGGAGGGTCGCAGAAGCGTTGCCGGCCTTTAAGGCATTTATCTTTGCTCGAAGGTTCTGATGTCGTATTGGTACGCCCTAGCCCTATCGCGTCTCGTATACTTATTGACCATACTGTAAAAGTTTTAGCATACGTTTTACTGCCGGCCGCCTGCCTGACACCAATCCTCCTTGGAAATGCTATTAGTCCGAAATTATATTGAGCGTTTGTTAGTATAGTTGTTAGACGAGACGATTAGCATCGACGCACGTCGTGCGGACGAGTCGCGACAGTTGCGAGCGCAAGCCGTTCTCGCCGTCAGCCAGTTTACGCGTGAACCGTCGACTAGTTTATCCGTTCATGGCGATAAACAGTCTAAAAAGCAGTTCGTTCATTCATTGCTCATCTCTAGTGCATGGTAATATAATAACAGAAATATAGGTATTGCTACACCTACAATATATAAATAAAAAAATACTTGCATTAAATCTCGCTAGAAGAGAAAGCTGCATTTTTGGTTCCGTACCTGAAGGATGTCAAAATACGGGATCGAAGTCGCGAGCTACACTATTCATATAAGAAAATTGTAACGGAGCTCCGTCTGTACATGAAAGATATTTAAAAATGAAGTATATAGGGGATAATTTATAGGACGTATAGAAGCCAAAACGATTGTTTTTAGAATTTTTGTCTGTCTATCTGTCTGTATTTTTGTACGCGCATTACACAAAAACCACCGAACAGATCTGGATGAAATTTGGCACAGCGATGGATTATGACCTAGATTAGAAGCTACTTATCTTACCGGAAAAATGAACGGTTCCCGAGGGATATAATTATTGTAACCGAACAATAATGTATTGCAATTATCGTAAAATGTACGCGGACGAAGTCGTTATTTTTTAATTGACCGATTCCAATTCCCCTCCCTGTTAATACTCGCCACTCTGTCGTATATAATAAACATTTTTTTTTCTTCTAAAGCATAAAATCTAATTATTCAAAGATATTCTATCGACTTGTTTCTTATCAGTCGTCCCACGTACAATGTTGATTAACAAAATGCATAATTAAAATTGTGGAATGTTTGTTTGATTATTAATTTATCGCTATTCAACAGTTTTATATTTGATTATACTTCATATTTTCTATTTAATTGTAATGCTTGAAGAAAAATTCCAAAGGATTTGAAACGTTATTTAGTATTTTTGGGCATTTTTTATGTCAGAGGGAGGCAAACGAGCAGGCGGGTCACGAGATGTTAAGTGATCGCCGCCGCTCATAGACAATTGAAACACCCACGGGGTTACATAAGCGTTGTCGGCCTATAAAAAACCTCCGCCTCTCTCACTCACCGGACGGAGCATGGCGGCTGCTAGCCGCCATTCAGGCGTCGGTCTTCTGTGGGAGTGTGGTACTGTCCCGGACGTGCCGGCCCATTCATGCTGCAGGCTAACAAAGCAAGCAGCAGGCTCCACACCACTACAAGTAGTGGCTCCACACCACTACAAGTAGCGGCTCCACACCACTACAAAGTAGTGGCTCCATACCCCTACAAAGTAGTGGCACATGTCAATTTTGTATAGATATTACCTAGTATTGCTATTTATTTTGTTCAACAACTTTCTCATTGCAATCCATTAGTAGACCATTAAAAAAATTATCACCAGAACACATAACACTAAAAGATGCAAGATAAAAAAAAAGTACTTATCGGTATTTAGTTTTAGAAGTTTTTTTTTTAAACGTAGCAGCCACTAGGGAACCAAATAAATATGGTAAAATTTTCCGATTTTACAATATAGAACGGCATAAATAAATAAATATCTATACCATGTTAATTTTTATCGTAATTTTAAATAAAAACCGTTATAAATTACAACAAGAATCCATTTGGAAAACCGATTAATAAAAAAACTAAATTAGCATTTATATGCCCGCGACTTCGTCCACGCGTCCACTGAATATCAACATGGAACTTAGACCAGATTTTAAGTTAGACCTTCCACAATATAACTGTGAAAACTACATCAGATACCACCTAGTAGCTTTTGCGTTATAGGTATTGGCAGATAGACAACAATTATAAAACCAAAGTTTTAAAAAAATGTGGGTTTCTATTGGCATATAAAGAACCCTTTTTAACATCTATGTACAGACTCAGATCAGTTACTAGTTTTATTATAAGTTTTTGCCCGCGGTTTCGCTCGCGTGGCATTTGGTCTGTAGCCTATATATAATCCGACGTATACGTATAACGTACATATATCACTGTTAAGTTTAATCCAAATCCATCCAATATTTTTTCCTTTAAAGAGAAAAAAATATACATACATCCTCACAAACTTTCGCATATAATATTAGTAGGACAGATTAAAGTTAGGGCCAGCCCTGTACTTATTGGGCTAGTAACTGTACTTAAGTAGCGAGCAGACATACAAATACTTATAATAAGGGCCGACTTTGGTGCATGCCGAAAATATTTTAAGTTTAGAAAAATTAAAGATGGTTTAAGAGCTTTCTATAATATATATTTTTTTATCACAGAGGAAGGCAAACGAGCAAGCGGGTCACGAGATGTTAAGTGATCATCGTCGCCCATAGACAACTAAAACTAACTAAACTAAACTAAAACTAACGTAGTCTATGTTTGTACTAGAAAATATTAAAGGAAAACATTATGAGGCCCAGTAGAAATACTATATTATAAAATAAAATTATTGTTTTTTGTTTTTTTTATCTGTCTTGTACGCGCCTCCCACAAAACCCACTCGATGGAATTTGATACCTTTCAACATAGCATAGGTTTTATCTTGGTGTGCTGCTATTGACAATAGTAGTTACTCGCAGACGACGTCGCAGGCATAAGCTACTACCAATAAAAATAACCAATCTATATAAATTTCGCTACTAACACTCGACGAGGCCAGACGGCAATCGCTCTGTGTAAAACCCAGTAACCTCACCAAATCGTCTAGTTTCGATATCGGACCCTGAACTCTGACGTGTCTCTGCTGAGAATGGCGTGATGAGGTGTGACGGCGTTATGGGCTGGGCCGTATTATTCCCTCTAAAATAGTCGAGCTTTGCAATGGCTGACCTATACGGCAACTCGTGAACGGGTGCCGACAGGCGGACTGGTCGGCTTATTTCTCATTTTACTAATCACTTTTAATATTTTTATTAATTTCTATTTTGATGATTCCTTCACAGCCGTGATTTGATTAAGTAGAAATGTAATTTAGACTTTGTACTTAATTGTATTTTTATATTTTTTTAAGAGAAAGTATAATACGAACCTTTTTGGCATGACAGGGACCAAACCTGCATGAGTTCACAGTTGTATTTAGAAGGTCTAACTAAAAATACAGCGTTGGATCTTGACACGCCGCTTAGAAATCTAGATATCGACGCTAGAAAGCAATCTTGTCGTATCGTTGCCTTCTTTGGTATAAAAAAATACTGCATCAAACAGCCTGGGTCTCAATTTTTTATGTTTTTTTTAATTTATTTAACAACGTTGAATTTTCGTAAAGAAAAATCCAAAAGTATGCGTGGAGTATTTTTTTTTAATCCAAGAAGTTAGTGGGGAAGAAACGCATTTTTCGAGATACGACAAGATTGCTTTCTAGCGTCGATATAAGTAATTCTGGCTGTGAAGTTAGAATATTGTGGAATGATGCAGAAGCCACGTACGCGGTGCCGGAGCACAAGGGGCGGGCGCGGGAGAGCCTCGCGGAGCGGCGCCGCGCCCGCGCCGCGCGCCTCGCGCTGCCGCCGCAGCAGCCGCCTGCACCGCAGGTCTCTACCGGTTACTCACTCACACTCTCACTCTAACTCTAAAACAACCAACCGCCCACCACCAGCTCACTGCTGACTAACTCACACGCTTACTATAACTAAAACTACTCACTCACACTCACACAACAACTCTTAAACTACTCATTCACACTCTTACTATAACTAAATGTTTGTATGCAAATAAACTAGTCTATATCGCTTTTGAATCATTAAAATTAATTAGTTTTTTCATTCCTAAAATTTATTTTTTAACCTCCGACGCAAAATTAGATGTGTTATAAGTTCGACGTGAGTGTTTTGTTACATTGTGTCGAGATTTTTTATATTAAATTTTATATTTTATAAAAATTTTATATATTATATAATTATTTTAATATTAAATTTTTAATAGATATGCTATATATGTACATACAATAGAGATTGAATGATTTTTAAAGATTCCATAACTAAAGGGCAAAATGGAACCGTAGTATTATTGAGACTTAGCTGTGCGTCCGTCTGTCTACCTATCCATTTGGTACCAAGTTGCATCTTATAAACCGTGATAACTAGGCAATGATTATTTCTATTGCCGCCAAATTCCAGCTAATCGCAGCTTAAAAAAATCTTAATCATTCACAGGGTCAATGGTCAGAACAACAAAACGGAAATCAATGGCAAGAGCGAGAAACATGGGTAGACAACTCCACCAACATTCGAAACTGGGCTGAGAACGCCCAAAAATGGGACGAAAACGGACAAAAATGGGATGAGAACGGGCAAAAATGGGATGAGAACGGGCAAAAATGGGATGAGAACGGACAAAAATGGGACGAGAACGGTCAGAAATGGGATGAAAACGGGCAGAAATGGGATGAAAATGGGCAAAAATGGGTCGAGAACGGGCAAAAGTGGAATGAGAATAATGGAGTCAATTGGCAAGACAATGGGGAGAGGTGGAACGGAAATTGGGGGGAAGTACCGACCCCTACTGTACATGTTGATATGAATGCTGCGTATTGGAGAGGGAACGCTAGTGTGGCTGATAGCAGTGATAATGGAGGTATG
>JADGIL010010406.1:4956-30093 GCA_020352625.1 Cactoblastis cactorum | reverse complement strand
GCCGCATAGTAGTGATGTGAACAGTAATATTGTGTAACAAATACATAGGTACATAAACATCCAAGGCCCAGGCGAATCAGAAAAGAATCGTTTTCCATATTGACTAAAACCCGGGTTCGAACCAAGGGCATGATAACCATTACACCACCTAATCGTTAAATAATTAATATACTTGCATGATGATAGTTTGATATATTTATCTTTACAACTTATTCCTTATTGAAACCAACGATTTGAAACCATTGGACTAAATGAGACGATTGTAAGTGGCTCTACTCTGGGCCATTTGAGTTCACTTCAATACGAAAACTATTTTTACGGAGTACCCAGTTAACTGCTCTGACAAAATGGACTGACAATAAAACCATCTAACTACGTAGCGAATTGGACTTATATGTATGTTAAAAGTAGAGAATTGATATTTTGACGCTGTTCTATTTAGATTTATTATTATATTGTCTTAAACGGAATAAACATTGTCATTGATTGTAATAAAAAAAAATATTTTTAGTCATGAGACTTTGAAAACACTTGTTATTTACTGACGTGTTATTCATTTATAACATTATTACTTAACAAAGTCATTTGACTGCCAGATTTTGAGATGCCAAACCATAGGCGATGTAAGACTTTTTAAGCCTTCCATCTAATTATAAAAAAAATTGATTGTAATTCTTAAAATTATGTAAATTCAAAACTACATAATAATATTTACAATTTTATCCATGAAAATTTAAAAACAACAAATATGACCTCATAATTTGATAATATTTGATAATAAAATGTCGAAATATTATATAAACAATGTTTTTAATTTTTGATAAAATGTTTAGAAAAATATATACTTTAGGTACTATGAAAATGAAAAATAAAGATAAATATAGTTTAGCAAAAAGCAAAAAAAGAGCAATACACCACGTGAATAAAAACAGCCAAAGAATTCCCCATTAAATCGCACCGACTGACAGCTGATAAAAAATCCCAGAGCCGTTCCCTCAGGACCATCAACTGTATACCAGAGTTGGACTGACAACATCAATTAAAATTTGACAGGCGGTGTTGCCTTACAAAGAGGACGATAAGTTATAGAGGCCTCCAGTAATAGTCTATCAATATTAAAACAGCCATTTCTGTGAGATCCGAAACGGGATTACAACGAGAAAGTTAAGTAGGGATTATGGAAAATAGAAGGAGCCATAATCGGGAACATCTTTAACGTTTCAAATTTATACTGTGTAAAATGAGGCCGATTTGTATTGGACTGTCTGAAGTGCCTATTAATATTTAATTGATAATGAAATTCGTGTAATGGATTTTTTTTTATTTTGCTTATATTGGCACATTGCTCAGTCAAGTCTCCAAGTCAGTATTGCAATCACACAAATACACAATGTAGGCTATAATGAAGGAAAGTATTTCGTTAAAATCGTGTAGACGACAATTCGACATGAAAATGTTTGTATTTGAAAAACAATTATATTTAGTTGAGTATTTCCATTGCTAATTTATACAAACTTAAAAATGTTTGCCTTCTATAAGTGTCTAATTAAAAATGGTATCTGGGATTGAATGTGAAATATTTTCTTTTTCTATTCCAATTTTACAGATTTCTGAGTATTACGTCTTATCCCTTACAGGGTTAGACAGAGCTAAGAGTCGTAAGACTCTAAAGCCACGCTTAGCAAAATGGTAGGCCTATTGGTGGAATGGAGATTCAGAAACAGTGACAGGTCGCTAACCAATCGCCTACAAGAATTCCTGTTTCAAGCCTTTTTCCTTGATTATACCAATTTTTGCGCATATAAAATTTAAATTTAGCTAGGATTGAAGATATAAATTCATCGCAAGTGACAGTTGGACAGATATAGTGTAATTAACAAGTGATTTAGAGCTAACAGCTGATTGGCGTAAACAATGAACGCATAAATATTGTTCTGTTTGACAGAGCAATATTGACTCTCGTTCGCGTGTTTGTGGACTTAGTAATCTGGCGCATCTGATTTTAATTTGCTTTTTATTTGTGGCCAGTAGTTTGCAATAATATTTTAGCAATAATAAAAATTAAAAAACAAAGGTTTTTTTTAACAAAAGAAACATGATTCAAAACAGACAATGTATCATAATAATTCTGTAAAATAGTGCAGAAGTTTTTTCTGTAATAATCAATAGATAGAAATAACAGTTATTTTCAAAATAGACAAGTAATTATAAGGCCCTTTTTGTGAATTTACCTTTTCTGATTCTCCTAATATTATTATTCTTCTTCATCTATTTATATCTTCATCTATACTGACACTGGTATGTGGTTCCATCCATTACATTGACGTTCATTCATCTATTCAAAAATATACAAGAAAACAGTAACAATATCAAAATCTAAAATACTCCAATATGAATAATATTATTACCGACTTTTTTTTAATGACAGATGGAGGCAAACGAGCAGGCGGGTCACGTGATGTTAAGTAATCACTGCCGCCCATAGACACCTACAACACCCGGGGGGGTCACAGGAGCCTTGCCGGCCTTTAAGGGATTTATACGCTCTTTTACTTGAGCTTAAAAAATAATAAATAACCACTATTTTGACAGCCCATAAATTAATACGACAATCCCTTGATTTATTAGTGTAGTGCCTTGTATTCGAATGTCAAATATATTTGTTAACTTGTGACATTTCACGTGTACGATCGCAAAATACTTATTTAAGTTTTGGCATGTTTATTGCTCTTCTATTGAGCAAAAGTTTTAACATCATACAGATTATCTAGACGAGAATTTTTGTTATTTATGGATTGAACTAGACTTTTACTGATATACTCGTAATCGTGATCACTTTTAAAGCGAACTTGCTAAAATATCCCTTATTTCCAAGATATGTAAGTATGTCACAGATAAAAAAAATTAGTAAGAAATAAAACCATGACCAAATGTAGATAATAAACTGATAATGTTTAATATTTACAACATTAAATACTTATTAACAATTCTGCTAATCCTGATTTATCTATGTATCTCTCTGACTGCGTCCTCCTAAAAATTATACTGATCTAGTAATCACAAATAATGTTTGTCATTTGTCCTATTGTTAACAAAATGACGAGGATGTTACAATAAAATCCACTAAACAGTTTTTTGCGATCATAAAACCCAAGGTTGAATTTATTTCAACGTACATATTTCCAATTGCGTCCTCATCGGTAACATGGGAGAGCCGGAGGCCCAACTTCTTTTTAAAGGCTGGCAACGCTTCTGTGACCCCGCGATTGCAGTTGTCTATGGGCGGCGGTGATCACTTAACATCACGTGACCCGCCAGCTCGTTTGCTTCCCTCTTACATAAAAAAAATGTAAGAACGTGTTATAATTTGATGAGGTTCCTTACTCAGGCCGGCTACCGCCTGATCTTCGCTATCCAAAGTGAAAACTATAACCAATAACTGATAAAAAAGCAAAAGCCAAATGACATTTAGGAACCATAAATTCAAACAACGAGCCTTACCAAGCACGAAAAACTCAAGTAAATTTTTTCACGATATCACCATCCCAATTATGTGACGAAAGTGAGCGATTGTTACCTTTGCATGTATAAATCAAACCATTGCGTGTTTTGAGCAGGCACGCAATGAAAGTAAAAATATTTCTTATGAACAAAATTTTATGAAATATATAGAGCTTAAGTTGGTAAGGTGAGTCGCAGGACTGGGCGTCCGAATGTTGATATAGAGATGTTTGGTTGCAAACGGGATATCTTTTAAAAAGAGATTTTAAATTATTTTTCGTTTACAGAAAGAATCGGTTTCATTTAAGTCGAATTGTTGGTTGTTAGAATTAATAGCGTCGTTAAGATAACGCTAAAAATCGGCTCCGATCATAATTTTCTTCTTCCGCTGAAATTTTGAGGACATGTTAAGCTCTGTTAAGCTTTTTTTTTATAAAAGACTTGTGTGCGTTTAACCTCGATCCCGCCCATGGAAAAAATACTGTTTGTCTTACATAATATCAAATTTACATAGTACGAATATATAAGTATATTCATTTACAACCCTATTAACATTTTAGGGAAATATTCCCAAACGAGTGAACCGATTTGGATAATTCTTTTTTTGTTAGAGAGTTGACTAAATCGAGAGTACTCTTAACTACGTTTTTAACCCCCGACGCAAAAGAGGGGTATTTTATCAATTACTTGTCTCCTTAATGGACGCGTAATTTCTAGCGTTTCAATCGCCCGTCTGCCGTTAAAAACCGCAAGTGGGCCAAACTCGGAACAGATTAAAACTTGTGATGAATCGCTATTTTCGTTTACCCACACTCAACTTCTGGATACGAGGAATTTATGTATGTGGAAATGTAAATACGTTTGAAAGTTTGTCGCTTACTAAGGAAACGTCGTCTGGTAAGTGTGGGTAGAAATACGCTGGATTTTCCTAGTGGATTACTTGAATTCGCATAAGCCACGCGTCTGCTTGGCTAAAGGATTAGGAATGTTTGCCTTTTGGTTTATTGTATAAGGCTTAATTCTTGTTGTGTTGCCACATTAGAAGTTTTGTTGTATTTGTGGTGTTGTTTCGGTTTTAACGTTAGACTAGTGGAGGCTGGTTGCTGCCCCCTCGTGGGAATTTTGGAAATAAATTATAAAAATGTAATGAAGGCGTGTTTCCGATTTTGTTAAATACGCCAAGTGGTATGAGCGTCATTAAATTACTTAAAACTGTGAACTAGGTATATCTATACATATCTATAATATGTTTATAATTGTATAATGTTCTAAAGTACTTGTAATTGCGATAAAATGAAAATTATTCAAAGCAATTAAAAATAAATATATTTATATACATATGTATATGTTAATCAGTTTATAATTAGCCGAGCAAATATCCCTCCATCCACGCACATGAGAAAAAAAACAGTATTCGCACAATTAAAAACAAAATGGCGTCCTTAAATGGCAAAACAAATGCCAACATCTACATGAAGTTTTATAAAACAAGTTTAATAATTACGTAATAAATTGACAAAGTCCTCTGATAATTACGCACAGACTACAAAATACAATCGTTAAAGTAAAAACAATATGCAATTATGTTGACTGAGATATAAATATGAGGAAAATATGCAATGCTGATCTTTAAGAGCTGATAACTTAAGCTGTAAAGGCTATGAGGGAGGAACAAGCGGCTATAACTTCTTAACAATATGTCGTATTCATATGCAAGAGACACTATAGTATTTATGGTATAAACTAGTTATACCTCTAGGCTTTATTTTGTTGGAATTTTGTGAGAAAAACGAGACTACGATAACGAAACGTAAGAATTTTGAAGGCGTTTGAATCTTCAACTCGCCGACTTCGAGACTTCAATATCGCCTGTTGGTAAGGGCTGGCGCAAAGATTCTTCGGTTTCATTATAGAATGGTTCAAAAACCAAAATCTTTATTCAGTAATTAGACCTTTAAAACATTTATTCACGTCAGTATTTAATAAATATCTTAATTAGGTTACAGACTACGAACATTTCGTAACGACCACTGCTGAAAGGAAACGTCGAAAGAAACTCAAGCAATCTTGGTCCTTATTATGACAGGTCGGGTATAGCTTCCGTCAAGCTATTTTTATGATTTTAATAATCATCTTAATCTAGTAGTTTTACCTAATATCAAAATATATATAGGTTCATAGGTATTGACGATCCCTTTAATGGCTAAGCAGCCTCTCCATTACGTAGTTTAGATATGTAGTTTAGATTCGAATTTCCTGGTAAGGAAAAGTATTTTTTTGGTAAAAAGCTGGATCTAATTTACAAAACTATTTCACAGCCAATGTCTTTAAAATTCCCATTGGCCATAACACATTAGATGCAAGAATTAAAATTGACAAGAACATATGGCGAACTATTTGCTTACAATGCCACGTTGAGCGAAAGGAAGCACAAAGGTACAATAACATGTAATTGCAAATGATACAGTGTCCTACCTTCGTTTGACTACTATTTAAAGCTTGCTATTCACTATTCGCATTAACACCTACATAAAAGTTTAAGGTGAAAATGTTTTCATAAATTTCAAGCTTTGTCGAACAATGTTCGAATATTTACCGAATTTACATAGGCAGACGAAAATTTTATCAGAAAGCTGAGAACTAAAATCAAATTGATTTCTTCTTAGTATTAAAAAGAAATATATATCTAGTCACGGACCTGATAATATAAAGATAATAAAGGCGCTACGCACTAAATTGTAAATATAGTTCTACTAATAGTCATCTTAACAGTTTACTACTCTTTGACTGTAGGCCTGGTAAATGCTCTTTGTCTTTAATATAATATTAATTTATTATTTTTTTTAAAAAATCAAGTAAGTTTGAGTCAGAATCACGCAAGACTTGTTCCGTACTGTTATCTATCTCTAAAAAAATCCTAAAATATCACGTTCGTTATATGTATTTCTTGCAGTAGCAAAAATTTATGAAAATTTCAACGGTGTGTCTAGCTATCACTGTATATAAGATACAGACAGGCAGATGGACAACAGAGTCTTAGAAATAGGGCCCCTTTTTTAACGTTTCTGTACGGAATCTTAAAAATAAATACGCCCATTCCTCAAACATCATACTGGACAGTGTGCAGTCGGCCTTATAACGTCTGCCTACGCCACCCCGATAATGCATGCCCGCGTGCCTTAATCTCGATTCATATTTTTGTTTGTTTATAGTCTAAGTTTCTTTATCAGGGTCCATTTATTGTGGGTGGCTGTTTATTCTCATCTTATTTTTGGAAGATTTTATTGTTTCTTCTTATTTATATTGCATGGATAATGCTAGGTATTTTTTTATTTAGTCTTTAAATGAATCAACGAATTTTACATTAGTATTGGATATTATTTTATACTAATAGAAGCATAGTAAGATATTTCTTAAGAATTAGTTCGAAGAAAGAGGTCTTGTATAGACAGAAGAAAAATTAAGTATTGTTTAAATCATTAAAAGTTAGAAGTGGGAAATTATAGGACATTTAATGTGACTTTATTTAAGATATATAAGAAAAAGTAGAAGGAAGTTAAGGCCCAGAGAGACCAAGACAGAGGTATATTATAAAACAAATAAAAGATAAAATAAATATAAGTCTCGCTTCGTGTCTTTAAAAAGAAGTGAAAGAGTTGTAAATGAGTACAGAAAAATTAAAATCAACAAGAGCTTCGCTCTAAATTATGGCTATAATGATGAGGCTATTCCTATAATCAACGTATTTTTATAACAGTATTACATAGAGCAAATAAAACACAGATAAAAAATTCCATTTTCTTTCGTAATTCATAATGACGATGAAACTGGCCACTCACAAAAAAAATGGTTTACTTACAAAAGCATTCTCTTAGATGAGAGAAACTAAACATTTAACAGCACAAAATAATGTTTTGACCGTAAAACTACTACTGCTTTTATTTTAGTCATGGCTTACTTTATTGACGTTTTGGGCCGAAGATAATACACATAAAACTTTTCCAATTTTAGGTATCAGTATCAGCTCAGATTTATTACATACTCTTGGTAACAGAGTATATTTGAGTTATTGGCTCTCGTTTTATGGGTTAAGTAGTATATAGTTGGTTTGAAACAAAGGATAAAAAACTGTTTTGCATGATAATATACGTATTGGTGTACGAGTAAAATTTGCTAAACGTCATTCTTTGAAACTGCTACGCATTCATTTAATATGACTGAATGATTGAATAGTTATTTTACATTGTGAGTTAAAATATATGTTTAGTTATGGGCTTTAACTGTTTTAATTTTCAGGATTACTTATAAAGTATTTGCTACATTTCATGATTATCAGGAAGTACCCTATGGGTTTGCACTTTTATTGGTTCCCTTAAAGTAGCTTAATTTGTAAAATAAACGGCCTTATCTTTTGATCGCGTTGATTTACGATAAGATTGTTGTTTTCACAGCCAAAAGTAGTAAACTATTTGATATAAATTTCAACTTGGTACTTCTGTGCATTCCTCAAAAATTGGGCGTTGAATGACGAACAGACCAACAGACAGACGGATAGTCTAAGGGTTCCGTTTTTCTTCTTTTGATGTTATAATCTAATACCGACGGAAATAAAAAAAAACGCTCAAAAAAGATATATATGCATTGAAATTCTATCATACTGAATTGGTTCTTAATTTTTTGAGATGTATTGTAGTTAACCATAGATTTAATTAATTTCGGATAATTATTATATAAGTACCTATTTCAGATAATGTCTTTGCAAATTAACAAAATTGTAAAATACTCTTATTGAAAAATCTGAGTTTAAAAATACCTACCATCTCAATTTGTTAGTGTTTCAATGAACATCAATATTGTTCTCGGCCACTGGAAAACAATACCTGCAATACATTTGGCCGGGGCATGTAAGATTAAAGTTATTTGGCTATAAACAGCGGAGTGTATTGGCGAACTATCGAATAACTACCGCTATGCTGCAAAGCAACGAAGTTACACATGTGAAACCTTATGTTCAATATTTAAAAATATCTTGAAATTTCGTATGCCTTGACATCCAGCTTAGGTGCTGTTACAAAGCATAGGAAAGGTTAAAATAATTTATTATTTTTTAAAAACACGTAGATTTTTTTACTTTGTAGTTCTCATGTTGTCTGTCACAGCTCTATCATACCTTTCTTTTTATATCATAGGGAGGCAAACGAGCAGGCGGGTCACGAGATGTTAAGTGATCACCGCCGCCCATAGACAACTGCAACACCCACGGGGTTACAGAAGCGTTGCCGGCCTGTAAAAAACCTTGGGAAGCCAGTAGCCGTAGAAGCGGCCTGTAAAGAAGTTGGGCCCCCGGGACTTAAATTATGAAATTGAATAATTCAAATAGTAATTTTGTACACGGTGCTAATTTTATAATAAGAGCTCATAAATCGTTGGAATATTCGCCATACTTGCCTATTTCTAGTATCAAATATAAATTTATATTCAAAATTCTGTGAATGTTAGTGTTCTTGGTGAACCATACACGTATCTTTTGGAGAGAGATTGTATTTATTTTTATTTTAGACAGCCAGAGATACAGGTCATGTCTTTATCCTTTACAGGGTAGATATACCTAGGAACCTGAAATTAGGAAGCTTATTGATGTATCTATATGAATGGAGATTTTTATTAAGCCTTCTCTCTCGATTGACTTTTCAAATTTTTACGTGAAGAGAAGCAGCTGACACTTTCGTTTTTCTTTCATCTCAAGCTAGGAAGTGCAGACAGTTTCTGTTCACTTGATAATTTGAACAACCGCTATGGGCGGCGCCTCGGACGGTCAACAAAATATCGTACGGCCAATACTCGTACGTTGTTCGGGACACTCCGTATTTAGAACTGAGGTGCAGCGGTAAACTCGAATAACTCAAAACCAGCTGTATTTTGCTTAACTAAAAGCGCAGCTTTATAAAAGTTTGCCATATTAATTTTGCTTGGTTTGTATGTACGTTTTTTGTGAGAGTGATAATATAAAAGACGTCTAGATATATTTATCTAAAACCGAAGATGAAACAGTTGGTCTGTATATTTCATAACATAAAAATGTACTATTTGTAATGTGGTGGTGTTCTACAGTTGTCTTATATGAAATATAAAATAATTATAATCAAATTTTGTAAATACAGCAAATAAAGAAATCTAATTCGAGATAGCAATAATACAAAATCAAAATAATAAAAAAAATAAAATAAAAAGCCGATTGATGCCTTTGAGAAAGACAAAAAAAATGGTAAGAAGAACAATAAAATCTAAAGAGGCATCACAGAATTTTACTCTCGTCATTTATATAATGCAGACAAAAAGTAACTGCAAAGTTAATTTTTAAAGATATCGATTTCGTACTTACACAGTTTTGTTTACGACCTCACCATAAAAGGTCAGATACAAGTGAGCTATAAATAAGCTATTATACCAATGTGTGTGGGCCATGCCTTAGGTAGCGTATTCATGGGAAACCACCATTACATTACTTTGTATCATTTGAAACTCATACAAACGATTCAGTAAGATTTCTTAGAGCTGCTCCTGATTTGGTAGAAGAGGAGTTTGATACTTTCTATGAAAATACCAAATGTGATGTTCTATAACATCCTTTGAAGGATTAAGAAAGGACTTAAGCGGAATGTAACTCGGTAGCAAATACTATACTTTATATTGCTGTGGAATAAGTTGGTAATCTCATAATATCAGCTGAACTTATAAGGTCTATGTTATAACAAGTAATTAAATTATAAATTTAAAAAAATCCCGACTCAATATAACAAAGAACACTTGTAACACCCGTTTTTTGCGTCGGGGATTAAAAACATAGCCAAGAACAGTCTCGATTAAGGTATCTTTTTACCAAAAAATAAAGTTATCTAAATTGGTTCACCAGTTTGAAAGCTATGATGCCACAGACGGAATGACATACAAACACGTCATACTTATAACACCCCTCTTTATGTCAACGGTCAAAACTGAGACCAGTCAGATGGACAAAGAAATATTCAATTTAAAGAGCCATTTTAAGACTGAAGGCAACTTAGAAGTTGGCCTATTAAAAATTGGATTCCGGTTATATGTAGTGGAAGTTCAGAGATTCAGACATCGACATCAAACTTATAAAACCCCTTTTTTACGTCGGAGATTAAAATACAGCAAAATTTATAGTCATACAAACGAAATCTCATGTAAGAGCCACATTTCTTTATTTACATCTCGTAACTAGTCATAATCTTTTACTTTATTACAGGTAGATTATGAATACTATATCGGACTTCGCTTTTACTGGGTACAGAATATAAATTCTGGTATTTCCATATCAGCCCACACTGTCTCTTTATTTAGTATAGTGCAGCGAGATATGTAGTTTTACGACTCTTCCACAACGAACTGTTACTAGCCATCTAAAAGCTATAAAACGACGTTTTAAGTGACCAAAATCTCTATATTTTAGTGCGTGAAAATATGTTGACTTAATAGTCGAAATTCTCTGGTCCAATCACCGGAGGCTTCGTTTTGTAATGACCATACACAGTATTTATTTAAAGTAGACCCAGCATGGCTCATCGTCTGTTTAGTAATCTTTGTTTTATAAAATTCTGTGACGTCACCTAAGTGTCTTAGTGACAGGAACATCTAGTTTTCTCGCTTGTCCAATATTTAATATTGTATTTTTGAAAAACACAAATTGCTTTTTGTGTTTTTCGCATAACATCTGTAACCGAGAAAATGTATACAAAATAATTAAAATATAAGTATGACTTGCATTTGACATGCGAACGCATGTTCTATTGCAGCCTTTCCAAAAGTGGGCGATGACGCCCCCTTGCTGCAGACCTAAAGGGGAGCAAGAGACCCAGAAAAAAATAGAGGCGTTGTGTAGAATAGTGGTTTTAAAACAGGTAAAAAATGGGGGCGCTATTAAATATTTTATTCTCAAAGTGGGCAGTACACAAAATAAGTTTGGAAACCCCTGGTCTGCTGGTTAAAGGTTTGTGTAGCTGAGATGATTTGAAGTTCGGTTTGGTGTCAATGATTGATAAGTACATTATTATTTTTTTCGTACAGTATTATTCTAAAAGCGCAGAAGTAGCTGATGAAGATAGCAATATTCTTTATAACATATTTGCTCGTAAAGTGGCTGTAATTACACCAATTTCAATATCGTAATGTATTTCATTGTAATGTAAAACGCACGAGTGCGGTAATGTAATGTAAACCGCACGGTTTTCTAAGATGCTCCGTCAAAAAATGAACGATACTTTTAAAATCTTAGCAAAGAGTTTTTATGTCAGAAAAGTGGTAAATAATTAAGGAAATAAGTAAGACAAACAGATAAATCAGTGAATAAAAGATAAAATTTATGATTTGATTTATGGTTAGTTATTAGTAACTAAAAGGCATGCGTATTAAAAACGAATGCACCATTCGTTCTCTTAATAACTTAATAAGCATTAATGTCTATTTAATCTCTATGGAAGAATCAGAGGAGTAATTTGATGACCTCTGTGGCGTGATGGTTAACATACCTATCCACTACTTAGAAGGTATAGTGTTCGATCTCACGAAAAGAATCTTTTTTTGATTGACCTGGGTATTGGATGTTTATCTATATTTATGCATTTGTTATGTAACTAGCACCCCACCCCGGCTCAGCTCAGATTTAAAAACCATCCTTGTTTTTGTATGTCAGAGGGAGGCAAACGAGCAGGCGGGTCACGAGATGTTAAGTGATCACTGCCGCCCATAGACAACTGCAACATCCGCGGGTTACAAAAGCGTTGCCGGCCTATAAAAAAACCTTGAAGTTAAAAGAAATGGGCCTCCGGCTCTCTCACTCACCGGACGGAGCATAGCGGCTGATAGCCACCATTCAGGCGTCGTCGGTCTTCTGTGGGAGTGTGGTACTTCCCCGGACGAGCCGGCCCATTCATGCTGCAGGCTAACAAAGCAAGCAGCAGGCTGCACACCACTACAAGTAGTGGCTCCATACCACTACAAATTAGTGGATCAATACCACAAAAAATGTAAATCGCCCTATCTATTAAAAAACCCCGCATCAAAATCCGTTGCGCAGTTTTAAAGATCTAAGCATAAATAGAGATTTTATAGTATGTAGTGATAGTATCGTTGAATTAGAAAGTCTCATAATATAATTCTCGAATTTAGTTTAGGGCTAACTCAATTTGTGTGATTTGTACCTACATTATTTATTAAAGGGTCTAAATATTTCTTTAATTACGAATGCACACGGTACCCTAATCACTGGGTAGCAATTCGTTAAGGCCTCAAATGCCCTCAAAGTGACCTTTCGACATTATATTACGTTCAACTTTCTTGCAAGATTAACAAATTAGAGCCAATTATTTTTATGATGTTAAACATGATTGATTAAAATGAAATTGTACGTATATATGTATAACTATTTTAATCATTAGTTTTAACTGGACCTGTATATAATGAAGTTAAGAATATTTTTGATAATTTTAATATTTGGAGGTATATAAAGAGAAGGTCACTGACTGATTGACTCACTCATCACTAAATCTCAAAAACTACAAATGGTAGAGGACTCAAACTTCGTATAAGGGTTCATTTAGGACATTGGTTCTTGCTAAAAGGGGATTTAGCTAAAGTCCACGGTATCGGGTATTATAAGAAGCGAGCGTAGCTGCTTTCATTAATCTATACATTTAATAAAATTGTAACTATGTCTGTACATGGGAGATATTTAAGAAAAATATGTATAGGGGCTCTTAATAGGACCTATAGAAGCCAAAACTATTATTTTCAGAATTTTTGTCTGTCTGTCTGGCTATCTGTATGTTTGTACTCGCATCACACAAAAACTACCGAACGGATTTGGATGAAATTTGGCACAGCGATGGACGATGACCTAGAATAAAAAATAGGCTACTGTTTATCCCGGAAAAACGTACGGTTCCCAAAGGATATAATTTATTGTAGTAGTACTAAGTAATCTACGCGGACGAAGTCGCGGGCATTAGCTAGTTCATTATAAAAATGGACATGGATTTTGTACATAATTCTGCAAATTTTAAATTGATGATTTTAAGTACCTACAAACGAGCGTATAAATGTAATAATTATAAAATATATAAACACAAGGACGGACAAAACATCCAAGTATTTACATCACATACGCTTAGTCACAGTGATGCGGCAAAAGATGCGTTTAATTGTTGTAAGATATCACTAATGCACCTGTCACGGAAACAAAGGGAACTAGATAACGCCGAAATTGAGGCACGATTCTAGTTTAGGAGCTCGTAAACAGTAATAAAAATTATTGCTTTAATAGATGGTAAAAAAAGAATGCGACTAGAATAAAAACACTAACATAAAAAGAAAATATTATTCTGGTCACTTAACTGTATAATAACTTAATTTTAAAGTGTATATGTATACAATAAGCTTCTATTTTGTACATAGTTAGTAGAAATGTTTGTAAATAAAACCTGGGGGTTAAGTAGATATAGGCTATTGAATAAAAAATAATGCCAGACTTGATACTGATCAAAATGACTTTTCTATTTTGCAATTATATATTTATATATTTTTTAGATTTGTTGAACAATATCAAATACAATAGTATTTTATTAGCAATTTGGTGATTCTCAGCGTGAATTATATTTTATTTAAAAAAAAATTAACAAAATTTTAATATAGGACAATAATCTTGTGACAAAGTCTTAGTTATAATAAAAAACCTAGTGAAAATAAATGTTAACAATTGCTAAAAATACTATTAAAAAAACATTTAATAGTCTCTAGCTCCCGCACTAAAAGGCGACGTACCAAAATGTAAATGTTTATACGGAGATATTTTATAGTTTCGATTTTCATCTGAAGATAGGACGTGGCCGACTGTCAGTCATTTGTCATAAGATCAATGCAAGTTATTTCATGTCATAAACAATGTTATGCAATATGACATTGTACTGTTGTGTGTCAGAAGTATAATGGTAAGCTTCGTGTTATTAGGTTTATGAGTTATAAGAGGTTGGACACTTAAAAACAAGGACAAAATTATATGCATTTAAAATATAGTATCCTTGATTATAATACCTTTAGCATCCCTTAGTAAAGTTACTTTGGGATTAGCTCGATTTGTGTGATTGGTCTCTGACATATTTTTTGGTTATTTATTGATTTTATTTGATTTCTTAAACAAGGTTTTTTATGTCAGAGGGAGGCAAACGAGCAGGCTGGTCACGCGATGTTAAGTGATAACCGCCGCCCATAGACAACTGCAACATCCGCGGGGTTACAGAAACATTGCCGGCCTCCCCATTAACTCACCGGACGGAGCAATTCGGCAGATAGCCGCCATTTAGGCGTCGGTCTTCTGTGGGAGTGTGGTACTTCCCCCATGACGAGCCGGCCCATTCATGCTGCAAGCTAACAAAGCAAGTAGCAGGCTCCACTCCACTACAAGTATTGGTTCCATACCACTACAAAGTAGTGGCTCCATACCACAACTATATGTAGATTTACATGACATCATCACTTGCTGTTTAACGATTTAGGTGCAGCTTCTTTTTTTATGATTCCCGTCATTTTAAAAGAACGCTATGGACATGGCTACTTTTTTTTTTGTTAGTCTATTGTGTTGTGTCTCAAAGCTGTCTAAAAACAAAAAAAAATCCCGAAAATAATTACTTATGTTTAAGGAGCCATTCACCATAGAATAATGATTCGGATCTCGGAGATAAAATAAATGCAAGCTCTGCAAGTATGGGTTAGATACGTAGTTAAAGGGTGGGTGAGACCAAAATATCACTTCTTTCTTAGTTAATACTTAATTTTACGTATCATTTTGCAATCACTTCAATAAAATACTGGTCTGGCAGCGAAAGAAGCTGCTCTTCGCGCAGACTGTAAAAGTAAATCAAGGGAAAGGACTTAAAAAGGGAATTCTCATAGGCTATGAGCAAACGGTCACTATTTACGAATCTTCTTTCCACCATTTTGCTAAGCGTAATCTTCGAGTCTCGCGACTCTTTACTCTGACTAGCCTGTAAGGGATAAAGACGTGATGACTCTATATGAGACAGAAAAGATATATGAACCAATTATACATTTTATTTTAAAGTGCGAAGTAAGCCCATAAAAGAAGACTGAAAATTTTCATGCATCTGACGTTTTTTTATTGATAAAATAATATTTAATAATAAAAAATATAAAATCATGACCAAATTAAAGTACCTAATACTTTATTACAAAAAGCTGAAACCTTATTCAACATATTAATTACTGGTAACCGTTGCGCCAAATACAAGCGGATAAAAAGGCAATTTCTGAAATACCCTGAAAAGCTATATCAATATTAAAATTTCCTAGAAAGCAAATAAAATGTGAGCAATCAACCTGTAGCTTCCAGTATTCATGATACCGTCCTTGCATATTTGCGAACCGGGGAACAAAATAAAGAATATGTAGAAAAACAATCAATAAATATATTTTAACATTGCTTACGCGCAAAGGAAGTCGTTGTGTCGTTATATATTAGAAAAAAAAAAGTAATATCAAAAATGCACCGACCTCCGTGGTATTAGTGAATCGGTAACGTGTCTGACTACTACTCACTAGGTTCCAGGTTCGACCCGCGGTCATATCATGATGGAAAATAATATTTTTCTGATCGGCCTGGGTCTTTGATGTGTTCATCTATATGTGTATTTTAGATAACATTTGGTATTGTTGAGTTATTATGCTATTATGCAAGTCTCGAACTTACTTTCGGGGTAACTCTCTGTGTGATTTGTCCATATATATTTATTTATTTGTCACTCAATCAGACACCAAATTGCATTAGAAATTCTTAGGTGAGTTGATATAGGTACATTATGTAATAGGTTTCATGAATGTTACCAAAGTGTTACATGTTAACTAGGTAAATTGAATCGGGAAGGTACTACCTTCTACAGCTAAGATTCTTCAAACAGTTTTATGATTTTTTTTTATGTCAGGGGGCGGCAAACGAGCAGGCGGGTCACGAGATGTTAAGTGATCACCGCCGCTCATAGACAACTGCAACACCCGCGGGGTTACAGAAGCGTTGCCGTCCTATAAAAAACTTCCGCTCTCCCCATTTGGGGAGTGTGGTACTTCCCCGGACGAGCCGGCCCATTCATGCTGCAGGCTAACAAAGCAAGCAGCAGGCTCCACAGCACTACAAGTAGTGGCTCCATACCACTACAAGTAGATATTTAGTATTTAAGATAACTGTAATATATTATATATTTTTGTTTTGGAGAATTAATTTATTATACGGCATTACAAAGAAACCCTCAATTAATCCCCAATGGGCGGTCGGTATATGGCCTAAACGCGATCATAAAAAAAAGTAATTAACACAATTTATTGCATTGAGTACCTTATCTGTGAAACCCTTATTTTGATGCCGAGACCATTTTTATCCCGCCGATGCAGCACTCTGTAATTGGTTGAAATTATCTCCATCATTACATCTCGACTTTTCCCTCCCTATAATATTTCTTTTTCGCGCTTTCGTTTGTTTTTCATTCAATTACTTTTAATATCCGCAGATTATATCTAAAAATTGGTCCGTTTTTCAAACTAACGCTGCCTTTGCGAAAATTAGGTAGATAAAGCTCATTTTTCTCGCTTTAAACATGGCGCCGATTATATTTTGTTTATCGTGTCCGTGATCGGTATTTCGCTAAATGAATGCGTCTTACCGATATTTATGGAGACGGTGGACATAATTTAATAAACAAAGCAGGCCTGTAGACGTTTTAATGCCACCCCGGGCATAGGATCTGATAATGCATCATAACAGGTTCCCCGGCTGTAGATAGCATTGTACGAGACTAGTACTTCGTTACAAGCTCCTGTTAAATGTTGCCTCGAATCGTTAAGCGAACGCTATCGTTCCTTTTAATAATATACACTACGATATCTGATGCTAGCCCCAATGCATATTCTACGGCTCTATATTTTTCATATAAATCGTTTTGACATTTTGTAGCGCATAATTTTTGTGTAAGGAAGTTTAAAAATGAAATTTTATGATATTTTGCAATTTGGTACAGGGTTAATAAAATTATTACGTGCATATAATGCATCTGACGTTCAAAACCAGTAGTTATTTTATTAGATTAGAGACTATGTTTGATTCCATTCTTGCCTAAAAGAAATAATTTAGGGGCTCTTTATAGGACCTATAGAAGCCAAAACTGTTGTTTTTATAATTTTTGTCTGTCTGTCTGTTTATTTGTACGCACATCACACAAAAAACTAAATTTGGCACAGCGACGGACTATGGCCTAGATTAAAAGATAGGCTACTTTTTATCCCGGAAACATGTACGGTTCCATAGGGATATAATTTATTGTAACCGAGCAATAATGTATTGCAATTATCGTAAAATCAACGCGGACGAAGTCGCGGGCATTAGCTAGTTGTTAATACGATTATAAGCACAATTATCTTGTTGTGACTAGACTTTATGTACACTCTCGGCCATATCAAATTCGACCTAATGCTTCTAATAAAATTGATCGAAGTCAGTGTTGCCCTTTGCATATTTAAATATTCTGTCATTAGATCCAACCTTTGGGTCGTCTAATCTTGACCTTTCTTGTGAATTTATTTATTTCGATACTTGAAGTATATTCGAATTGGATAATAGATCTTGTACGATCAAATATCAATTTTGGTTGCCCACTTTAGTTTATAGATTTGAGTGAACATACCGTCTGTCAGTTTGTCATAAATTTAAAAAGCACTGGATCTATTTCTAATGTTTTTTAAATAAATACTTGTATAAAAAAGGATACCCGATGAAGATTTTAATAACTCGTGGAATCTATACATATAATAAAATTGTAACTGAGCTATGTCTGTACATGGATCTCCCATGTACAGACAGATTTAAGAAAATCATATATAGGGGCTCTTTATAGAGCCTACAGAAGCCAAAACGATTGTTTTTAGAATTTTTGTCTGTCTGTATGTTTGTACGCGCATCACAGAAAAACTACTTAACGGATCTGGATGAAATTTGGCACAGTGATGAACTATGACCTAGAATAAAAGATAGGCTACTTTTTATCTCGGAGAAATGTACGGTTCCCGAGGGATATAATTTATTGTAACCGAGCAAGGGGCTGACAAGATGTTATAGTATCCATTGGTCGGACGAAGTCGCGGGCATTAGCTAGTTCCAAATACCAGTTAAACTTAAACGCTGGTTAATTGAGCCAACACAATTACATAACACGTACAAACACACATACATACATGTCTCAGCATCCTGTCCCACTTACTGAGGTAAACCGGTCTTAGATGTGTGAGCAAAAAGTCCAAGTTAGTTCCCTCAGCTTTAAGAAGACTCGAGTAATCAGAATCTTTCGTTACTATTTTCTTCAAGAAAATACTTTTCGTATACCTATACATAAAATACAAGTAATTCCATTTAAAATTTAACTAAACCCCAGACATAAAACACTTCTTTTCGCGTCGAGGGTTAAAAACATAGTTAAGAACACTCTTGATTAAATCGGCTTTTTTATGTCAGAGGGAGACAAACAAGCAGGCGGGTCACGGGATTAAAATGTAACAAATTTAACGGATTTTACCAATCTAAAATCTTAAAACAGTATAAATTCCTTTGTGTGTAGAGAACACTGCGATAAAATCCGTTAAATTTGTTTCATTTTAATGTCTAATATTCGCGTAAACTTAACAAATAATTATGGGTCACGGGATGTTAAGTGATCACCGCCACCCAATAACAACTGCAACATCCGCGGGGTTACAGAAGCGTTGCCGGCCTATAAAAAAACCTCCGCCCTCCCCATTTTGGGAGGCTGTAGGCTAACAAAGCAAGCAGCAGGCTCCACCCCACTACAAGTAGTCGCTCCATACCGCTTTCAAACAAAAAAAGAATTATCCGAATCAGTTCACCGGTTTGGAAGCCATAATGGCACAGAGAGAATGACACACACACACATCATTCTTATAACACCTCTCTTTTTGTCGGGGATAAAAATCAGTAACCGAGCTACGTCACTCTTCAAAAATAATTAGCTTTTGATTTCTCGTTATTTATTATTTATTTATTACACAGATCATTGTAAGATTTTTATTTGGGTTCCGTATGTAAAACTTTATACAGTATAACTTAGTATTATTAATTCAAAGTAAAATCGTAAATTTGTTAAAAAAAACTTCAGTAATTTTTCCGGTTTTAACCTACTTAGAAATGTCATAAACATGTCTCTACGGAACTCGTCGCTCGCGAATCCGTCTCGCACTTGACCGAATTTTTCTAGTCACAGCCTCACGGAGAGTCAGTGACTCGAGTGTTTAAGACCCTGACACAGATCTGAAGACTATTACAGTATTTATTTATCGAGCAAACGGCTGGGGACGTACTTTCAGCTTCCTATGTTAATGTCGAGTTTCCTAGCGATGACGTCAAATAAACGGGCATAGGAAAGCATCGGAAAACTAATCTTTATAGCTGTTGCAGCGAAACGTGACACGTTTTATTTATTTTTTAAGCTTTTGACGGCACCGTTAGTGCAGTGGTAGTCCTTGCCTCTCAAACAAGAGTCCCCGGGTTCGAATACCGGTCAGATCATGATAGAGAATGGTATTTTCTAATTGGCCTGGGTTTTGTCCGTTAATCTATATATATATCTATATATATAAAAGCGAAAAACACTCACTCATCACGAAATCTCAAAAACTACTCAGTCAATGAAGATGAAATTTGGCAGGAAGGTAGATTGTAACTAGGAGACGTTCGCTAAGAAAGGTGAAAAGGGGGTTGCAAATTTGTATGAAACTTAATCATTTTTAAAGTTGGACACATGAAATTTGAGATTTAAATTATCGATTATTAAAAAATAATATTGCAATAATTGGATTTTGTAAATTGCATTCTCATAGGGGTGAAATAAGGGTTGTAAGTTAAATAGCATTACGTTAGTTTATTTTGATAATGGTTTTAGAAACGTGTCAATAGATGGCGACACATGCGCTTTAAATATTATAAATGCGAAAGTTTGTGAGTAGATCACTACTGAACCGATTACGATGAAATTTGGTATGTAGGTAGCTGAAGACCCAGAATAACATATAAGCTATTTTTTATCCCGGAGTTCCTGCGATATTGATTCCTAATTGAATTTTATAGGGTTTCCACGAGGACGAAGTCGCGGGCGGCCTCTAGTCATTATTATAAAATTGAAGCTAATTTCTTGAACGAATACCTCGTTATTGATAGAATTTGCCTAAAAAGGCGAAAAGACTTGCTACGAAAAAGTTATATTCTAGAAATGTATGTGACTGACAACTTCATTTATAAGTTTAATGTTATGTTAATTTTGGCATCGAAACAGGCAGAACAAGTCAAAGATATTAATAAAATCACAGCAAATTCTCATACCAACGATTACCCTTTTAGTGCTTATAAAGTGACAGCTAATTCGAATAATAATTCACACAATGGGCATACAAAATTGCCTGTATTTGTGCACAAAGGCGACAATAATTTGAATTTACAATTGAATGGTAATTCAGAATTTACAGAGACTGTACGGGATCGAGATATATTAGAAAGGTCTAGAGATTTTATATAAATACTTACAATTTACTAGCTGAGACTTTGCCTTTGTGGGAGTTTTAAAATAACTACAATATCTTAAACCTTTTTCATTAATGTATGTACATATATTGTTAGAAAAAAATCTAATCAGACTGGTAGTTACATAGATCAATTTTTAAATCCAATTTAATAATACAGCGAATTCTTTAGCCATATATAATATATTACTAATTTAAATACAGTCTAATTTGTTAATGATAATTAAACACATCAAGACAAACTATATTATGATGATGAGTCTTGTAATACAGAAATTATTATTATAACCCATAAGTTTATAAAGTTTACTAAAAGAATGTATTGGTCATGAGATTTCTCATGCAAAATTAAGTGGTATAGATTCTAAGGAGTACAATTAGTTAAATAGAAAAAGCGTTTTCTTGTCATTGATAGTGTTAATGTTCGAATCCTACTCATGAGTTCTGATATCACTATCGTAAATATATACGTAAATATATACGTATATAAATATGACGTATCTATTTGTTTTTAAATGCATGTATGTCGTCACTTATCTATACATATAATAAAATTGTAACCAAGCTATGTCTGTACATAAGAGACATTTAAGAAAGAAGTATATAGGGAAATTTTATGGGGCCTATAGAAGTCAAAACTGTAGTTTTAGAATTTTTGTCTGACTGTCTATATGTTTGTACTCGTTGTATCGTAGATGGTCTAACTTAAAATATAGCATAGATTTCATTTTGATACGTCGCTTAGAACCAGATACAGTCAATAGTAGATACACGCGGACGACGTCGCGGGCATAAGCTAGTTACATTTAAAATAAGATTATTAATTTCAGACACATTTGTTTATATGTTTATAAACGCGTTAAAATATATTTTGTTCAGATGCTAAATCTGTTTTTATTTGTATGTCTTTATTTGTATATATTATTTCATGTTAACGAAATAACATCAAAATATTTATTTTAAATTGAAATACACATGTAAAATTATAGTAATTGTACTCAAATCTCATTTTATTACAGTTATAACCATAACCTATATCATTTCCTGTTCAATATATTCAGATTTTCTAGTAATATGGAAATTTATTCCCAACTGCAGAATAGGAACACTCATTTTGTATAGACGTACAGTATGCTTTCTACAGCATCGATCACGCAAATATGAACTTTAAGAATCAGAGGGTAGAATTGAAATACAGTTGAAGGGAGACAACAATTCTAGGGTGTCTAGAAACACAACTTGTGTTCTGTTTTGTGATTCGAATCTTGTATTATTTAATCAAAGAACAGCGGTATACCTCAAGGTTGTATACTGGGCCTTGTTGATTTTTAATCACATCGTATTTTATTTTAATACCCCGTGGATTTGTCCCGAGTGGTTTGTAATATATATTTTTTTAATTTCATTTTTAGAAAATACTAGTAATTTAAAACTATGTATTTAGTAAAAGAATATTAAAATTTTAAAATATCTTTTCATTTCAAGATTTATTTACGTAAATCTCCGGCAAATTAATATTAAGAATCTAAGTTAATTCAGTTTATATTATATTGGAAAATTGATGTACTTTGATCATATACAATTTTCAAGTGCTATTGACCAAGCAGTAGAGGGGATAGAGTTGATTCAGGTAAGACTTGAAAATTCAGACTTGAAAAGGTAATGTTTTAAATCTTACACGAACTAAGACATTGCACTCAATAATTATTAATACTGAATTCGACTCGGTAAATATCCCTAACAAATAAGAAAAGCAAGAGCTACTTTGATCGGTATCTATCTCT
Organism: Cactoblastis cactorum; assembly: GCA_020352625.1. Lineage (NCBI taxonomy): Eukaryota > Metazoa > Arthropoda > Insecta > Lepidoptera > Pyralidae > Cactoblastis > Cactoblastis cactorum. The sequence continues at coordinate 7,147 of JADGIL010010406.1, read as the reverse complement.
CCTGACAAAACAGAGACACAGGCCCACAAAATAGTTTATTTCATTACAATGTACTTCTTTCCTCTTTTATTATCTCGTAAAGTAATATACTTAAGGTTACTGCAAGTAATCCGACATTAAAGCACACTAAAAAAAGAGATATTATCAAAGACATAAATCAGTCAGAGTATTTTCTGCATAGATCCAATTACGAAGGTCAATGTTCCGATGCATTCAATTGATAAAGATTGTTCAATGCACAGATTCTTTAGCACGTGAGTCACAACTATGTATGTGGTAGAAAAATATGGTATTTTATTATTGTTTTTTTTTTTTGATTGTGTAATAGATAATACTGATGATCATATTTATATCATGAGAAGTATTTTAGATATCTTGATGTATTTCAAATGCCTTTATAGTCCATTTGATGCCTTGATTGAAACAAGTTGTGATGGAACTGCGGAGGTAATAAGATTAGATTATTTATTTATTAAATTATAGTGAGAAGAAGAAGTGAAATATGAAAAGAAAAATGGCGCTAACATTGCTGGCTTCGAGTTTGTTAATTTTCTTTTTATTGTAATGACTTGACTAAGGTATTTTTTATTATTATGACTCCTTAACATAACACGGGCTTGGTAAACCGGACTTTTGATAGGCTTGCGTGGGGACACAGGTCCAACACGTAGAGGCCCTTTGGAGAGTTTTGATGTAATGGAGTTCTCCTACCAAAACCCGCTCCCAGATACATCAATGATGTACCCATGAGCAGGTCTCGGCAGGAGGAGGAACTATTGCAAATAATGCAAGTTATGACTATTTATAAAGGTTTTTCTATGCTGGTCTGGTAGCGAAGAAAGTAATTAGAATGTGAAAGCTGTTTTTCTTCTGACGCTGATTATAAAAGTCTATGAAGGGAGGAGCCACATTAATTAAGAATCTTTCTAATAGGCGATGAGCTAGCAAAACGTTACTATTTCTGCCTCGCGGTTATACAGATAGCCTTAAGCTTTTGAAATTCGTGACTTGGCTCTGTATATCCCTTAAGAGTAACAGACGTGATGCTATGTGCGTAATAAAAGTGATATGTCGCCAATTAAATCATGCTGGCGCTGAATCGCAAGTGTTGTGGTCTGATTTAGCGGTCGAGTGACTCTCTGCCTGAATCAATTATCAAGTACGTCGACCCACGATTGCAAGTCTTAAGGTTGAGCATCGGCTCGTTATAAATCTTGACGTTATTATAGTTTGTGCGTTTTTAAGCCTAAAATCTCACCTCATCTCTCGGCCTCGTTGATGCATTGGTAAAGTAATTGCCTCTCAACCAAGAGGTATTTTTTAAATTGTAAGTTTTACCTAGATCTTGCCTGATGTTAAGCCACGATAAGGTCTAAGGTGGAGCAGGCAAACCCAAGTAATGTCTGTTCACTTTTTCACTGTTACCTTGATAATCCCCATATTGTATGAACTCAGGAACAATGACGCTGGGAGGAAATTAATTCCTTAGCCGTTCGCAAAATAAATAACGTTGCGAAACGAGGTCCCGGGAATTTTTTTTAGAAAGGTACAGAGATATGTACAGTATAATGTAGATAGATATTATTTAAACCCAAAACTTCAAGGGATTCACAGAGTAAAACTGGTAAGAATTATGATATACATGACCCGGTTTACACAAGCAGAAATTCGAAGTTCCCACAAGGTCACTAAAACAAGTTTACCAACGAGTGATTTCTATGTTTTACTTAAAATTGGACTGGCTCTTGAAAACATCGAGGAAAGAGAGTTAAGACCGTTGCAAATAATTATCGCCACAACTATGCCCACGGAATACATTCGTATAATATTAGCATAATATTCAAATTAGATTTCTTATTACTAGTCCAAAAATTTGCATTTTTGAATTAAATATTCAATTAAGAATAGTTAAAGACTGTGGACAACAGTGTTTAAACCACTTTGAAGGCTGACTGGCAAATAAACTGGATTCATCAAGAATTTATAACCTCTTAGCTTTAGCTGGCGACTTTTCTTGCGTCAATTTTAGGGTGAAGGAGACAAAAGGTAGCCTATGTTACTCACATTTCTAATTTTTGTAATGATATCAGCACCTCAAGCATAAAAGAATATCGTTCTGATTATAATTATAGTAACTATAATACAATATAATATTCTACTCCCATATATGGTATGGAGCCAGCTACAGGCT
>JADGIL010010399.1:2930-55791 GCA_020352625.1 Cactoblastis cactorum | reverse complement strand
CCGAAGGATATAATTTATTGAAACCGAGCAAGGCGCTGACAAGATATAGTATGCATTGGTCGGACGAAGTCGCGGGCATTAACTAGTTATACATATATTATTACCATTGATATCGGCGATTGCGACTTAACATCCGGCTATCGAGAGCAACGTTGACGGGCTCTCAAGTGACTGACATAACCGAATTTTGCAGAAATTGTGCGACCACAATCCTAACAAGTAAGCACACCCACATATTTATATTAGACTAGCTAATGCCCGCGACTTCATCCGCGTAGATTACTTATTACTACTACAATAAATTATATCTTTTGGGAACCGTACATTTTTCCGGGATAAACAGTAGCCTATCTTTTATTCTAGGTCATCGTCCATCGCTGTGCCAAGTTTCATCCAGATCCATTCAGTGGTTTTTGTGTGATGCGAGTACAAACATACAGACAAAAATTCTAAAAACAATGGTTTTGGCTTCTATAGGCCCTGTAAAGAGCCCCTATATATTTTTTTCTTGAACATCTCCCATGTACAGACATAACTCAGTCACAATTTTATTATGAATAGATAATTAATGTAATACGTCATAATAAAGATGACAACTACTATGATTATTTTGACAAAGTTGTATTTCCAGAATCGTGTATTAAAAAATGAGTCTTAAATGTGTGCAAATTGAAATCCATATTGAACTAACGAGACTAGTTGAAAGCTGCTCATTTACGCGATGAGCAATGTTTTGCCGAGGACACGTTTTAGCGGAATTTTGAGTCTTGCTAATAGTACGTCTATGGCGGTGGCGCATATGACACATAGCTCAGCGGGAGACACCGAAATTTTCATTGGATTTAAGTCTGTGAATCCTCGATGTATCACACTTCATAGGAGGACAATTTGTATTGTACTAGTAGAATTGAAGAAAAAACTAAATTTGAAATTTAGAAACTTCATTTATCAAGGAATCCCGTGGGGGCTACTTTTTTTCCTATAATTAATACGGAAACGAGAACAGAGCTGGTAAAACCGCAGTACGGTCGTTAGTTAAATGTAAATGTTGTGCCGATATTACGAGGAAGCTGCTGATCGATAGTTCAATATGCGCCGTACTGCAAAACAGCGTTCGCTACAGTCATAACTGTAGGTAAGTAGGTAACTATACGCCATGTTGTTGAAGTCATCTACACCCCGTGCAAGCTTATGTTGGTAGGTAGCAGCGGCGCCACGTTCGCTTCAGAATATAAATCTTAATATATCAGAAATTAGTTCTCAATTCTTTCACATGTCAACTTACACTAAAGGTGGTATACATAGATAGTGAACACCGCGTTCGTACCAACACGGAAGTCTGATATCTGATCACTTTTAATATACATATGTATATCAGACTTCCAGTACATTTTCTCCGGACACTTTACAGAAAAACTGTAACATCGCTTGGGTTTGGGGGTTAGTTAATTAATTATTATAACAAACCAATAGCATACACATACCAACAAAATACTAAAATACACAGTTCAACAACTTTGTGTGTAAAAATGAAAATAAACTTACGTGTACATCAATTATAGGCATATAAATATATTACTCCAAAACTATAACAAGTATCTTTTTTTTATCTAATCTATACTTACATATAATAAAATTGTAACTGAGTTATGTCTGTCCATGAACGAATGGTACTTTAAGAAAAACATATATAGGGGCTCTCTATCTATAGAAGCCAAAACGATGTACGGTTCCCGAGGGGTATAATTTATTGTAAGCAAGCAAGGGGCTTACAAGATGTTATAGTATTCATTGGTCGGACGAAGTCGCCGGCATTAACTTGTTAACAATATTTTGAATACGGTGCAGAGACATATGGAATGGTATTTATAGCCTGACCCAATTGGGATACCAAAACAGTATAGTGCGAATACTTCGTGAGCAAATGCCCCACACTTTGATATCTACTCCAACACATTAACATCTTCAATACATATAATGAAATTGTAACTGCGCTTTGTCTGTACATGGGAGATATTTAAGAAAAACATATATAGGGGCTCTTTATAGGACCTATAGAAGCCAAACGATTGTTTTAGAATTTTTGTCTGTCTGTCTGTATGTTTGTACACGCATCACACAAAAACTACCGAACGGATCTGGATGAAATTTGGATGATCTGGAATAAAAGATAGGCTACTTTTTATTCCGGAAAAATGTACGGTTCCCGAGGGATAAAATTTATTGTAGTAGTACTAAGTAATCAACGCGGATGAAGTCGCGGGAATTAGCTAGTCTTCAATAAAGTTTGCAACCGACGTACAAGGTTTAGATCAACAATCAAAAACTGGATTCACAGTTCCGACTGAAAACAAAATATCAACCCTAATTCAAATAAAGATAACAACTACTACAATTATTTCGACAAAATTCCAATTCCAGAATCATGTATTAAAAAATAAGTCTTAATGTGAGCAAGTTGAAACCATGTCAAACTAACAAAACTATAGTTGAAGACTGCTCATTTATAAGCGAACAAGTGTTTTGCCGAGGACATTCTTTTTTAGGTTTGTGTGTCTAATTGTTTGTCATACGTCGATGGTACAAGGCAGAGAAGTCGTGGAGATGTAACTATATCAATGGCCACGCCTACCTTTGGATCTAGATAGCCCCGTGATGCTAGACATGTTACTTATTGTCTAGAAACTGATCAATTTACAATCTGTTATCCCAGCTTACACTAAATCCTTCTTATATACTTTTTTTTTATGTCAGAGGGCGGCAAACGATCAGGCGGGTCACGAGATGGTATGTGAACACCGCCTCCCACAGACAACTGCAACACCCGCGGAGTTAGAGAAGCATTGCCGTCCTATAAAAAACCTCTTCCCTCCCCATTTGGGAACGGTGAAGAAGAAGGGCATATATACTCTTTACGCGTCATTCATCTTTTTATAATAGTCGCTACTAAATGAATTTGTTTTAATAGTTAATGAAAAAGAACTAAATGGTTAATGGGAGCTTTAACTTATCTCGATCAATGAAATTTTAATCAGAAATATAATAACTGCACGGACAGACCACCCAAGAGGACAACTCACAAAAATTATAATAATTACCGTGGTTTAGATCAAATCTCGAGCAGGTAACTGCGCGCGCATCTCGCTATCACCGACCCTAGCGATTTAAACTATAATTTCCTATTTCTATTTACATATAACAATAAGGACAGATCACACAAACTAAGTTAGCGCTAAACTTAATTTCGAAAACAATGCCCGCGCCCTTCTCCGTGAAATAACAGTAATGCCACAGACGGAATGACACACATAAACGTCAAACTTATAACACCCTTTTTCGCATCGAGAGTTAAAACATAACGATGCAAGTAATAATATTTTTCTCACATAATACAAAGTCGTGTCTCATCAAGCGATAATCATCGAAAGATATCGCAATTTTCAGATAACAGTGATATTACTTCACAAAGTCCTAAAATACTCGTAGAAATATCAGAAACTGGAATAGAATTAACAAAGTGAAAAGTTACTCGTTCAAAATTAATTAGTGCGCCTCGCGCTGTGGTAACCTAACGCTGGCCGTTATTTACGTCGGGAGTGAAGAGTGCATGAAACTGTTGAAATACAGAAAATGCCGAACGAGACTTTTAATTAATCAAAGGGGAACCTCACCCCCGTCTTCACCCCGCCAGGGCAAGTCTATCGCAAGCTACGACTTGCAGACAGTACAAATTGTTAAGATTATTTTTTAATTGCGAGCTTCGATCAATAATTAAGAACTACATTCACAGTTCCGAACAAAAACAAAATATAGTCCTCACTTCAATAAAGATGACAACTAATATGATTATATATAGAAAAATAAGTCTGAGAATACCGATTTCGATGCGGTTTCGAGTAAACGTCTAAGAATACGGGTGTTAATATGTGCAAATTAAAACTATTATGGGTCTAGTTGTTTATCGTTATAGCATATATCTAGTTAATAACTAGCAACCATCGACGGTTGCGAGTTATTAACTATATGCTATTACAAAACCTTCAGCTATTTTTTTTAAATTATAATAAAATCGAGTCCGGAGGCTCTCCGGAGGCCCAACTTTTATAGGCCGGCAACGCTTCCGTTACCCCGCGGGTGTTGCAGTTGTCTATGAGCGGCGGTGATCACTTAACATCTCGTGACCCGCCTGTTCGTTTGTCTCCCTCTGACATTAAAAAAAAATATTAAAGATATTAGGGTCCGTGTAGCTGATTACATAACCTTCGACTAATTTTTATATTTTACTAGCTTCTTTACCGAGGCTACGCTCGCGTTCTATAGTTCCCGATCCAGTGGGAAGCTTGTACCGTTAACTAATCCCGTCTTTGCAAACCTTCGTCCTAAAAGGAAACCCTATGCAAAGAGCCCTTTAAGGCCCGTACTTGTAATTTTTGAGATTTGGTAATGAGTGAGTGTGTTTCGCTTAGATAGATTCACGTAATATTGATTTAATGCGACGTTGTTTTTACAAAGAAATATGATTTCGAGTTAAAAAAAATATATCAAAAGACAACTTCGCTCCCGTAGGAATATCATCTCAAAAAGGACCCCATGCTTTTCAGCTTTTAAGTATACTAGCTTTCAGCTTTTAAGTATAGTATACTAGCCAACCCGTACCTACTTCGTTGGGCGTTAAAATATAACCTACAAGACTCCTCCTAAATAGTATAACTTTCTGATTGTGAAATAGTATTCAAACGAAGCGAAGCGGCGAATTTATTACTCATAATATGATTCGTCGCTTTCCGCTGTCTGTCCATATGCAGGTTAGATCTTTTAAACTACGCAACAGATTTTGATGCTTTTTTTTAATAAATAGGGTAATGCTTAAGTTGCTATTGACGAATTTACGTAATGATAACTGTTACAAACATTTTGCGTCGAATAAATAAAGAACAACGTAAATCGGACCAGAAACGTCATCAATGTACATACATAAAAAAAATACTATCCGAATTGAGAACCACCTCTATTTTGAAGTCGGTTAAAAATTGCCTTAAATAAGACTTTATTTCTAACTTAAATTCAGTGAGTAATACCCAGACAGTAGACAGTAACCCAGACATTTCATACACAACAAGATGTACCTTATAACAATAGTTTGAAATCCAGCCACATGATCCAGCCTTTATTGAGCCCTTTGTGAATCCAATTTCAATGCAGTCTGGCACAAGAACCTGCGGAATCCAGACATTCCACCCCTTTCCCCCTTTCCCCCTTTCCTCCCAACGGACTACACCGATCAATTCTCCTCTTGCATGAGATATCAATAGGTACTTCTTTTTAATATTCATTTTATTTCTTTAATATTATTGAGACTGATCTAGAACCTTCTTCGTTTAAATGACAATAATTATTTAAGTTTGCCGAAATTTTATACATAGCTCTTTTAATACAATTAGATATGTATAGAGCCAGTAGTTTCATACATCGTAATCTTTTATTTGGGATAAAACCACACTGATTGAGTTAGCCCCACGTAAGTTCGAGTCAACTTGTGTTATGGGATACTAACTCAATATTGATTCCATCTTTTATAACAAAAACACATAACACCCATACCCATCAGAAACAGGTCATTTTCCATCATGACCTGACCAGGGATCGAAGGTACAACTACGCTCTGCTTTTTTAGTTTTCTTTCATCTAATCCGGGACCTCCTGAGTAGTGGTTAAGCATGTTAACCACCACATAGGTTGTCATGTTGAATCTTGTCTGATCACAATGTATGTCATCATAACATAATGCACTGCGGAAAGAAGGCTTCTCTCATCTCATAAGTACATTTCTACACATATATTATATTATATTTTAGCATTAACAATTATTAATAGTATAATAATAGCAGATATAATATTCTCTTCGCATAGCAGGTGGTCAAATATATCGCAAAGCATAAAGTCTTACAAGCAAAATAAAATAAAAAATTTGCTAGGCAGCATATTTTACAATGAGCAATATAGGCGCGAGATTTAATAAACAGTATGGTAAATCTGGTTCTATAAGAATATGTGGAACCTATGCGATACTCCCAATTCCAGTCAGTTTTAAGAAGTATGGCAACATATATCATTAATAAATAATAAATGAATATACAGGGACAAATTACACAGATTGAGTTAGCCCCAAAGTAAGCTTGAGACTAGTGTTATGGGAATGAGATATTAACTCAACAATATTATAGTAAATAATGAATACACAAATAGATAAATATCCATGACCCAGACCAATGAGAAAAAGATAATTTTCCGTCATGACCTGACCAGGGATCCAACCCTCCTGAATAGTGATCAGATAACTTTACTGTTACACCATGGAGGCCGTCATTAATCAAAAGAAAATTGTTTTTAGTATTAAATACTCCTATTTAAATTTCAAATGTTTCATTATTATAATATTAAGACTAAGAAGCCCTTCCTAGGTTCTGAATAGCACTGCATGCCAATCCCAAACGTAACTTTGAAATACCAATTTTGAGTAAATTAGGGATATGTGTTATTTAAAACTTTATTTTTATTACAATACAGTGTTTTTTTAGTTGTAAGATTTGGCGATATAATAATTTTTTTTTTTCTTGTTATGTAAAACCTTATAAGAATCAATTGAGCCTTGTTAAGCTAAAACACTGTAAATCTATTTTTCCCACGCACTGTGAATCTATTTTTACCACGCACCTGAAAATCTATTTTTCCAAAACATACAATTTTTTTCATACTTGGATATAAGGATATACGTAAAACGTATACCCTAATAATCATATTAAAAAATAATCAATCATTCTGCCAAATAAAAATTTACTTCTGACGTTATTGTGATAACATATTTATCACAAATGTAAACTATCTTTCTATTTGAAAGTAAAGTAAAGTAAAGTAAATCCAAGTATATCTTTCAAAAATATAGCTGTATATATAATTAAAATCACACTAAACATTGACCTGCAATTTGAACAGTACTGCTTGTTCCTGTGGAATTATACAATAAAATGTAGTCTTTTGCTTTCCTTGATTTGTAAAACGCTACAACAATTTTTCAAATCGTACTATTTCTTCATGAAATTAGTGCATTCAACCAAAACAGCAAACTCTTGCTTCATGAGATTATGTAGTATCGTTTGCAAGTTAGAATAATATTCTTAAAATAATTGTGAATTTATCTGATCTTAAATTATATAAGTTACTATAAAAACAATGATTTCTTGGTAAAAGCTAAAAGTATCGACTTTAATTATGTTAAAAACTCTGGAATACATTCCAACAAGAATAAGTCTTGGAATGTCATCACCTCCATCAATCAGATTGCTGGATTAACTCCAAGGTAATTTCGAGACTTGTGTCATGGGATACTACCTCAACAATACTATATTTTATGATAAATACATATAATATAGATAAACATCCAAGACCCAGGTCAATTAGACCAGGGATCGAACTCGGAACCTCGACAAGGAGGTCGATTAGGTCAGGTATGTTAACCTTTACACCACGGATTTTGTCAGATTATTTTAATAGTGGCCCTGATTATTAGAAAGGAAGAAGAAAAACTAATAGACAAGCAAAGCTATTTGCATGTGTGTTTAGAAGAACAGGTACCTAATTACATAATTTAAAAATACTTCTTAAACACACACGTCCAACTTTTAGCACCCCTCTATTTGCGTCGGGGGATAAAACATTGCTAAGAACACTCTTGATTAGTCACCTTTCAAACAAAAGAAAAATTATCCAAACTGGTTCCCGTTTGGATGCTTTGATGCCACAGCCAGAATAACACACACACACACCCACATCAAACTTAAAACACCACTTTTTTTGTGTCGGGGGTTAAAAGCCTTCTAAAATATGGTTCTTTTCATGTGCTTTGAAATGGTCAATTGTTTGCTCAAACATGTTTGAATCACTGAGCATATTGTAATCAAATCGGTCAGAAGTGGTTTTGAAGATCTAGTTTTAAGTGGAGAAGAGCACATCATACAAAAACATTATCCAGGGAGACATTCGACATTCTAAACAAAAATATTTTTCAATTTTTTGCTTACATATAAAATAAATTATTACAAACGAAAATGTAGACAGTCTCTCAATTTTTAAAATGTATTAAAAAATTGATTCCTTACCACACTAACACAATGGGTCTATACAAGTACATCAATGATGAGCAATTTTTTGTTCATCACAGCCTTAATACATGTAGCTTTCTTTTTGTCAGAGGGAGGCAAACGAGCAGGCGGGTCACGTGATGTTAAGTGATCACCGCCGCCCATAGACAACTGCAACACCCGCGGGGTTACAGAAGCGTTGCTGGCTTGTAAAAAACCTCCGGCCTACCCATTTGGGGAGGGCGGAGAAGTTGGGCCGCCGGCTCTCCCACTCACCGGACAGAGCATGACAGCTGATAACCACCATTCAGGCGTCAGTCTTCTGTGGGAGTGTAGCTAAATACTTTTAGAATTTATTAAATTTGTTATTTTGTATTACTAGCTTTCGACAGTGGCTTTGTTCTCTTGTAATATGTTTTTTTTTGCCTATATGTTATTATGACGTATAACCTATATTAATTGCAAAATTTCATCTAAATCTGTCCAATAGTTTTTTCGTACAAGAGTAAGAAAACATAAATACACCAATGAATACATCCTCAAAAACTTTAGCTATTATATTATATATCGTTAATATTAGTAGGATCCAGTAACGGCATGTGTACTGCAGTATGTATATAAGGAAAAATAATCATACTGTCAAAATGCCTGAATAACAATGGAAGGAAAAGATATTTAAAAAACAAACGTCCTCACTACGAGATACAGAATGTGATCACAACAACATACTAACGTTGAGACAACCTTTGTGGTGTAACAGTTAACATACTTGACCGATACTCAGGAGGCCCTGGGTTTAATCACCAGTCAGGTCATGATGGAAAATGATCTTTTTCTGATAGTCTTGGATGTTTATCTATATATGTATTTATTATAAAATTATATTTTTATACCAGTGCAATTTCTATCTGCTTACTTTATTTTATAAAAATGTGATTTTATTTGAATGATTTTATGACAATTTGTATTGTATTTGTAAAAAATCAAAGTTAGTTACTAATGCCACTGATTTTGATTAAATTTTGCTTAGATATAAACCAAATCTTCAAGAGTAATATGGGCTGCTATTTTTATTACATAAACAATAAAAGAAATAACATAAAATAAATCATGATGACATGTTGACTATAGTGAATATATAAAAACAAATTATAATAATAATTCAAATATATTTAAAAGAAACACTTTTTTGATAGATGATTATTGAAAGGATAATCTGGAATTAGTCAGAATTTTTAAACATAATGACATCCTTTATCTGGAAACCCTTAATATAGAAGTTGGTTTAAAAATAATTGGCAAGTCTTACCACTGTGTTCAGTAAATATGTTGGAGCCAAGCATGCGGGGGTCTTTGGGTACTCGCGGCTTGGCTCGGGCCGAGCGCATGGACGCGCCGCTTGCTGTACCGCGCTCCTTCGCCTGCTGAGCCCCCATAGCGGGTCCTTTACTGGCGGCAGCTTTCTGCAGTCTTCAAACGCGGACCCTATCCGCACACTACCGAACTTCACTAATTCAATAAGTCTAACGACAACGCGATGTTCCCAGACTTCATACTTGTCGGCACGTTGATAACACTACAGAGGGTAATTCAGTTATAACAATCGAACGGATAATAAATTAAACGATACGCATACACTCCCCTTCAAACTTGACCAAATTATTGATCATAATAGCGGAATTTAGAGTTCTTAAAAAACAACACTCTCCGCCATTACAAATGTGTGACTGACATGTTTGATTGACGTCGATTTTTTAGTTTCGAAATTCGCCATATGGTGGCAGCACCATAGATTTACCATAAACTAAATAGAGAATAGTCGAAAGGGTATTCTCAGTAAAGTTTTAAAATTAAAAGCCTTATACACGCTACTGAATTATTTTTTAAAGAATAAAAGAAATAAAATGAAGGTAAAAATATATTTTACATTTTTTGCGATAAATTTCATAGTTATTATAGTATTGTTTTACAGTAAACATTACATTTGTATGGAGACTACGAAGAACGCTTCAATCAACAATAATTGTATGTACGTCGATATTAGAACGCATCATAAGCAAATGATTAGATAGCTACATAATAATGATGGACACAGTGCTGCTAAACATACGACAATTGCCGTATGGCACGGCAATCAGGCTCTTGAAAAGCAAATTATACGGCATACGGTCGGGTGAGCATTTCCGTACGCTAAAATGCGGCAATCATGGCACCACAAAATAACGAAAAGCAACGAAACTGTCTCATGATAGTTAAAAAATTAGTAATCTAATTTCAATTAATTTATTGCATCACACATTTACATCAGTTAAGGATATTGCCACTGCATTGTAATTATAAGTAGGTACAATATGAACCCAGTCGGTCGTAGAAAGATTGGAAAGGTAAGCGGGTCAATAAAATGGTACCTATGTAGTCAATAAAATGAAAAATTAAAAATCGAGTGTAATTTCTCATACGCAATGTTGCTTAATCCTCCATCGTTCAATTTAAAAAAGATTTAGGTATCTGGGCATTAAACATGCCATCATCTAAAAATGGTCATTTGGTCCTTAAACTTGTCTTTATGTATAAGATCATAATATGCGGCATTTTTTAATTAAAATACGGCAATATTTTACTTTGTGTACGGCAAACTAATATATGATCAGTGGCTGTACTGGATGGACATCAATTATTAACATCGTCGTTAGGTGTCCTTGTCCTTGCGTATAGGTACGTATGTATGTAATTATTTATTGTTTGCCGAAAGGATAAAGTGTATCTGTTTAATTTCAACATTTCCTGTTTTAATTCTCTTATTTTTAAAGTGAAACTAAAACATCCTTCCACATTGGTCTAGGATAAGAACATGGGCAATAAAAAAAAGATAAAAACATAATGCACCAGCTGCTTCTCATCCCGCGCTGACCGTAGAAGTCGGCCAAGGGAAAGGATGCAATCTAAGGAATCATGACCATAGAAGTTTCTATTGTAAATTTTTATAAGTCACTAGTTTCAACCTACACGCTATAACGTGATACTATTGTCTAATGTAATAAAATGTTTAAATAAATTTGATTATGTTTTTTTTAAATTTCGACTACTTTTTGCGAAAGTAAAAGTTCCGTAGTTTAACTTTTAAACTGTTTTTCACTATACATATTTTTCCTTATAGAATGTTATTTATTACAGTCATATTTTTTAGTTCAATTTTAATACATGAGTACCTATATGGGTACCAAAATATTCAAAATCGATTTAATAGTTTGTGACATTGAAATATGTATTACATACTTTTCACAATAAAAATATTAGCAGAAAACTAATTATACTTCAATAATTTATTTTAATATTACATTAATATATTATTGTAGTTTTTAAAGGATTATAGGTAAGTATGTTGAGTTGTGGAATGCCGGAGGAAAATATGATTATTTCGACAAAGTTTCATTTCCAGAATCGTGCATTTGAAAATAAGTCCTAATTTGTTCAAGTTTGAACCATGTCAAACTAACGAGACTTGCTAAAGTCTGCTCATTTATAGGTGATGAGTAGTGTTTTCCCAAGGACACTTTTTTATATTTTGATTACGTTTTAGATACCTATTCCGAATCGATGATCGATGAGGAGCTACTTTTTTGAGGATAGGATAAATAAAACACGAAATATTGTTTAACTCTAGATAGATTTTTCAAATATTATTATCAACAAAATAACAACAAAATAATCATAAAACTCTTCTGTGATTTAATATTTCTATCATCAACGAATTCGTGATCCTATTCGGTAAAATTCATTTAATTAATTACCTAATATTATAATTTGTAGATATAATATTGACACAAGATAGGTTCTTACTAAATAGGTATAGATTTCTCCAAGTTATCTAAGAATAACACCCCGAATTATTTAAGCCGACTAATGAGCACAACCGCAGAAAATTTTAGAACGAATGCAAATTATTTTCTTTTGACCTGAGATAAATTTTCATTCGTATCGTAGATTAGAAAAATAAAATAATGATTTGTAAGAATTGTGAGTATACATACTTATATCATCAGAATATTTATTCGACTTAAATGTCGACCTTAAAAGATTAATAAAATCATCTTTACATAATATCGTTTAAGATTTCACAAAAGTAAGTATTTACTAAGTACCATTTCCGTCATATCAAGTACACATACCATATTATAACTATGTCAAGATGCCTAAGGAACTACATAAGATAATAATGTAATTTTTATACTTTGAAGGTTTCAGGGTTAATATCGGGATTTTCCATTTATAATTATTTACATTACACATAACACCTATGTCTTCAAGAAGCATTTATTATACACTAACATCTGTTTGTCATTATAATTATACAATAATAAGTTTATCTGATAAAATAATAAATAAGTTATTTTTCAAGTATCTTAGCTTTGAAAAATCCTTCCCAGTAGGTGCACTTCTACGCATCTCATTCTCAGTATTTTGTAGTAAAGAACAAGTTACATTCAATGTAAAATCCTATACCTATATCAAAAGTAACAGCAAATAATTGTGCATAATAAGTACATACTTAACAAAAAATAATAATAAGTATACTTAGGTAAATTTATTTGTACTAACAATTCAAGCCCCAAATTAAGGTATTTTTTTATAATATCAAAAACAATTATCAGACGTCATAATCTAGAACTCGTTCACTGCAGTTCAATGTGCCGATAGTTATTAAAATGACCAGCTAGTCGGTAACCAGTGAGAACCGGTGTTTTACTGCGGAATAAATCCGATATTGCAAATCAGGTTCTATTAATTTATTCTCTAGCTCGAGAATTATGGATTAATCTATACTTACATATAATAAAATTTTAACTGAGCTATGTCTGTACATGGGAGATATTTAAGAAAAACATATATAGGGGTTCTTTATTTATTAATTTTTTTTATGGCAGAAGGAGGCAAACGAGCAGGCGGGTCATGTGATGTTAAGTAATCACCGCCGCCCATAGACACCTGCAAATCCCGGGGGTCACAGGAGCGTTGCCGGCCTTTATAGGACCTATAGAAGCCAAAACGATTGTTTTTAAAAATTTTGTCTGTCTGTATGTATGTTTGTACGCGCATCACACAAAAAATACCAAACATATCTGGATGAAATTTGACACAGCGATGGACTATGACCTAGATTAAAAGATAGGCTACATTTTATCTCGGAAAAATATACGGTTCCTGAGAGATCTAATTTTTTGTGTCCGAGCAAGGGGCTGACAAGATATTATAGTATTCATTGGTCGGACGAAGTCGCGGACATTAGCTAGTTCCATAATAAATTAATAAGTTTTTGGCGCGCATATGTTACTGCCTTCGTTATAGGCATATAGGTTTTTTTTGCATAATTGTTATGATATATATTGCCAGAAACATCTGGCATAGATAAGTTTATATTTTTTTAATGCCAAGGTCCTTGATCTTTGGCGTAACATTATAAAGCCAAATTTGGCCTTTAAAAAATCTGATCACACCTGCTTTATTAAATACTAACATATAACTTGTGATTGATTGACTTTAACATAATCGTTTAACATAATCGCTAATAAATTTACAGAGCAAGTTATAAAACTAGGCCTGAACAGACTATTAAAATATCAATAAAACAGGGTTTTTGATATCATCAATTAATAATAACATAAAAATAGCTCCTACACATCCTGCAACCATCGCCTATCCTTGTTCAACACAAATCTCTTTGGCACCGACACTTTGGCTCGCTAGACAAAGACATTTGTCATAGGCATTTTAAATAATTCATTGCAAAATAAATACAATTTGAGCAATTCCCTTCGACTTGGAGACAGTCGAGGTTAGACTCCGGGTCTTGGAAGCTTTATGCTTCTTACTAATCAAAAACATTTGTAAGGAAGTACAAGTATCAATCACACACAGCCTTTCCTAATATCACACTGGGTAAGCGAAGCGTGCGCTCTGTGCAGGCGCCGCAGTTGGCCGCATTTATCATATCACATTCTTCGAGCTGGAAAATTCGATCATTTCACAACCGCAACGCTAGGTCACGGGTCTCGTGACTAGGTCACATCATTTAGACTATAGTTATAATAATGTATTACTCGTAAATGCTTACAGGCAGTGTAGAGCCGTCAATTAGATATTATTCTAGTTACATCATTCGAGTTTTCTAGTGTTCATTGCGCTGAAGAATTAGATTATTTTGCAGACTTCGCATCACTAGCGCTGCGGTTAAAAAATGACCTGAATCAGTGTCACCGTAACGGCACATTTTCCGAACCATTGAAGCCGACACAGTTAATACCAATTAAAAAAAATTAACGGCTTTTAGCCATATTGTCTTTTACAGATAATATCACTAAACATAATTACAACATGCCTACTTACAACTACTTTCATTAAAGTTTATAAAAAAATACACACAGTGATAGAGCATATAGGTATATGAAGGTAACAATATTGTTGAAAATTTGACTATTAAACATTAATAGACATATGAATACTTTTAAATACTTCTCTTATTACGTAAAATACTGATAAATATACGATCGCTTTTGATATAATTATCATATAGTGTGTTCAGAACACGTTCGTGTCTCGTTAGAGACGAAGGTACATAAGTAGTAACAATAGTATGGCATTCAGAAAGGTAGGTATCCCTTGGGGGGCAGGACAATGAGGATGAGATCACGTGGTCTAGCCCGGGATCGGCGCCTCCTCATAGAAGTCTGGCTCGTCGTCCTTGTCAATGTCTTTCTGCGCGCCATCCAGCTGCCGACGGAATAAAATAGAAATGTATTGATATTCAGCGAAGTTGATAGTTGGCGGCGGAATTGAGTCTAAAATACTAACGTTTAAATAAGGTAACAAAAAGTCGGATATACACATACAAAATCAGAAAATGGCTTAGTACCTCGGGGCTGCATTTATGATTTTTTAACATTTAGTATGTACTCTTTATATTTAATTTTAAAGCGCTTTCCAGTTAACAGTTTTTGTGAGGAGTGGGATATTGGTCCGGCTACGGTTTGCAGAATGGACGTCACAGACACACAGACACTCTAAACACGTGCTGCCGTCACGGCCGGCCAACGGCCGTCGTCGTCCGGTTATTAATAGACACTGCGTGATCCGGAACCAACGGATTAACATATGTTCCAATATAAAGACGCTCATTAGATATAGTGAATTCTATATTTTGTTTTATGGTGTTTCTATGCACACATACAAAGTGTGTGACTGTGTGTGAGCGTAGAAACACACACATTATTTATTTATAAATAAATATACCAATTCAGTCTTCAAAATTTTAGTTTAGTAATCATTATAAATACTTATGTATTCAGTAAACGTAAGGCCGGCAACGCTCCTGTGACCCCCCGGGTGTTGCAGGTGTCTATAGGCGGCGGTGATTACATAACATCACGTGACCCGCCTGCTCATTTGCCTCCCTCTGCCATAAAAAATGTCGATATATCTGCTTCGATCAACAATAAAGAACTAAATTCACAGTTCCGAAAAATAATCAGACAAAATATCATCCTCACTTCAATAAAGATGACAATTACTATGATTATTTCTACAAAGTTCCATTTCCAGAATCGTGTATTAGAAAATAAATCTTATTGTTGGCAAATTATAACCAAGTCAAGCTAAAGAGACTAGCTGAGTACTGCTCATTTACGCGATGAGCAGAGTTTTGCCGAGAACCCTTTTTTAGCGGGATTGTATGTCTAGTTGTTTATCGTACGTCGATGTATCTAAGCTTTAAAAACGACACGGTGATGATTTAAAAACCAGTTGTGACGACGAGGCAACGTAATACACGTTAGACTTGATAGACATCACATCACAAAATGAGGCCATCTCTTGTGTAATGATTAAGCTTAAAATGCGTGCCGCTATTCAGGTGGTCCCGGGGTCGATTCCCGGTCAGATCAAGATAGAAAATGAACTTCTGATTGACCCGGGCCTTTGCTGTATATCGTTATATGTATTTGTTATAAAATATAATATAGTTGAGTTGTTAACCCATAACACAAGTCTCTAACTTACTTTGGGGCTAACTTAATCTGCGTGATTTATTTATTCTTAATACTATAATTCAGGAAAATTTACTAAAAAACTATGCGCTATAAAGTTAAATTAATCTTTAGTCTTCTTTGTCTATAACTAACTAAGCTAAGCAAGTCTCATTACTGGTTAATCTGACCTTTATAATAGCTTACACATATAATAGCTAAACTCACGTCCAGAGAGATCTAATAAAAATTATGATGATGACGAATGAATAATATAAGAAAATAGATGAGAAACTTACCGCTCTGAGCTGTAGGGGTGTGAATACGTAGGCGAGGGAGATCCGCAACGGCACCATGAGTACGAGGAAGAAGGGCAGAGCCAGTGAGAATTTGGAGGACTTCACAGCATACAGCACGCAGATACCCGTCAGCTGGATCAAGGTAAACAGGTGCATCTTCAGCGTCGGCACCTGGAAACACACTTGTCTTTAGAGGTCTGCACAATGAATTATATCTCTTTTTTATGCGTAGCAGATGGCCCAATTTAGATGGCGTCAAAAAATGCAAGTATTTAATAGAAAAAGAAGGTCGACCTTCTTTTTCTGGTATGCGTGCATCTCTTTCTGTTGGGTGGTTGGTTGGAGCGTGTATTACCTACATGTGTAAGGAGGGAAACTGGAATGCGGCTCACGTGATGGGAAGTGATCCTTAAACCCGAAGGTGTCACTCGCCCATCACAACAGCAATTTTTGGAGGCAAGCCTCTAACTCTATCACACCAAACGAAACATAAATGTGATAAAGTTACACTACAAAAACATCGCAAGAATATGGTACCAGTACCATACAGTGGTATTATAAATTGTAACATGTGTTATGTTATGATGACATTAAAAGAAATAACGATTCAATAGACATCTATACATTTACACATACATACATATACTGTGACTGAGCTTTTAGCTCGTATATCTATACGGTACATGAAGGTTTATTTAGGATTAAAATGTAGCAGCGTTTTTTAAGGACCTATAAAATAAAGTAAAATAAAAAACAGACTTTTTTTTTTATTTTTTTTTCTAACTTAATTCTATCAGACTGTCAAATAAGAGTGATATGTATCATACCTAGAAATACGTTTAAATTACTATATTAATCCTCAAAATTAAAAGATTTGATAAATCTGTAATCACGAAATGTGTATAACAAAATGTTGCTCGCTTAAAAAACTTACCCTCCTGACATAGGGCACTTGAGGATGGTGCTTAACCGGCTTGAAGAGCAGAATGAACCGGTCCCAGAATTGGATGCCGCCAAGCGCGGAGATCCCCATGTACAAGAACACGCCAAAGAGTACTGCCATTGGAACCTGGCGCAGTAGACCTGCCATTACCACTGATATGCCCACCAACACAGCCACCAGAAGACCAGTCAACCGTTGCTCTGGAATGAAAATATATGTATAGTTAAATACCCAAGTTTTGCCACTTAAAATTGATTTTCCGAAAAGAAAGTTTTTCGTTTGTTCGTTTTTCTTTTGCTCCTAGGCCAGGTTGGAAGTAACATATTAGTATTCATCTCCTTCAAGACACCGACCTTTAACTTCGACGATGAAAGGCTTGTCACCAGGCGCATGGGTCGTGGACATGACAGTGAGTGCGGAAACGTGGCTGACAGAGCGCACAGTTGCGACGCATTGCCACGGCGCTCCGAACATACCGCACATTGCATTAACCAGAGACATGATCACGATGTCCATGTGGAAGCCGCTGCCCTTGCGCAGGTGTCGTTCCGGCTTGTCAATGATCAATCTGAAATAACAATTTATCTTGATAAATCTACCTAGAGTGCAGAGCCATCAAATCAAATAATTTCACCTATAACCCAAAACAAAATTGCCTGATTTGATATTGTCTTGCCGTTGGTGGTCGAAAGTTTAGTGATGTTATTCTGTTATAATATTTAAGACAAACATTCGCAGTCAGTGAATGAATACAACATGATAAGCGTTGAAGTTCGCTTTCAAACTAACACTATACACATTAGGTATAATTTTGTTTATTGCTTCTTTGAATTGATTGTCAATTAACTATATCCTTAATTTTCCTAGGTCTTTCCCATTATTATATTTAAAAAGAATAAACTTGAATTTGACGGTTATTTATCAACCAATTAGTGTACACGGAGAAACCAAGATAGACCAATCATCTGTTCTTTATGTGCACTTTTGTAATTTAAATTGCTTTTTATAGCTGATAGTTAATAATATTGGAATAAATAGATACTTAGTTATTTTTTGCCTCCAAATAATTTTATATATATTTAACAGCAATTTGTTAACTGTTAGTTTGTAAATGTAATCTGCAATTTTAATTTTACCACACAGATTTTTCATCGTCGTTACATTTAAATCGAAATAAGTAATTAAATCTCATTGCCATTATCACAATTTATGTAGACATAACAGACAAAATGAAAACTAAGGTGCTCGTAATAAGAAAGAAGCGCTTTATATTCGTAATAAGGAAGGAGGTTGCTAAAACCCTATCTTTATTTATAACCTCAAACCACCAACGTATTCGCTAAGCAAGTCGCATGCGCACAATAATTCGCAAAGCAAAAGGAGGGACCATGAGTACTCATGTGGGCTTGTGATAGAAGTCTTACTCAGCAATGTGGGTTTCCATGAAGACGATAATGTAGACCATAAGAGCGGGGAGGACCATGGCGAGTGCGGCCCACAGCGGGATGGTCTCCAGGCCAGGGTTTAGGGGCACGAGCCAGGTGCGAGGTGCAGTCGGGCTCAGACCATCAGGCACGCGAAGCTTCTCTGTGAACACGTTCACGAACGCCGACACGCCCACCATAATCACAATGGCGATTGGCACACCAAAGTCGCCGAGAGCTCGGCGTGCCTGAAATTAAAAAAGTCCATTTATTAATCATAGCTTTTGTCCGCGGTTTCGCTTGCTTCAAATTTGGGGGACAAAAAGTAGCCTATGCTACTTTCTAGCCATACAACATCTCCTTCAATTACTTATATCACACTAAACCATTGCTCCGTCTTGATGTGAAAGAAAGACAAACAAACAAATACACTTTCCTATTTATAATACTATAGAATATACTATGGCAATAGGAGTAAATTAATCACTACATAGTAGGTATAACGCAAAGGATTTTGGTGAGTTTTAAAATAGATTCACAAGAGGTTTGCAATCCAGTGCGAAGCCGGGGCGGGTCGCTAGTTTGTAAATAAATAATCTAAACTAGCTATTAACCAATTCGGAAGCCTGATAGCGAGGTATGACGCACAATGTTATATAAATTATCGATGTCTGACAAGAATACATAATATTTATGATTCACGTACGTTAAAGCCTATAGGAGTAAGTTGATATTTAAGTAAATTGTTCAAATGTAAACTGTTATAATACAATAAACACTTTGTTTATTAATAATAATTGTTTCAACCAAAAGATTAAGTATGAGGAATAATTAATAAGAATATTGTATTTTTACCCGCTGCCCAAGATTACCATGCTGGATCAAGTCAAGACTAATTTAAACTTGTAATATACGCTTCAAATAACCACCTAACAGAAAGAGATGCGTGTATACCAAGAAAAAAGAAGCAAGACGGCCTTCCTTCCCCAATAAATAATAAATACATGCATCAATACCTGATGTCAGACAAACCAGATCGGCTGTTACGGCTTTAATTAATCATTGAGGGTACCCTCACAGACTGAATACACCATAGTGTTATCAATAGACTTTCATTAAAATTTCTCTTGTTTATACTTAGTACAAATGCCGCTTATTTATACTTACATTACCACTACCGATCAATTCAACGAAATAAAAAAATTTAAAGTATTAATAAGTACCTATAAAATCAATCATGTGTTACGCATTTGGAGCCTATTATGGTTTCGATGTTTATTTTTAACTTCCATAAGCGATAACAGCTCATGATAACACAAAATTCCATGTATCCAATCAGAATACCGAGAAAATCCAAGGGCTCTGTCCGACAATTCACTTGTAATCACATACTGATAGTAAATTTGATTACTGCAAAATAAAATAACCGTTACCGGCCTTTCAGGGATTTCTGATTTTTTAACAGTAGATACAAACCACTAGCTTGGCTAATATCTAATATAAGATGAATTATTTAATAAATAGATACTGATGTGAAAAGGACCTCTAAAGTATTTGTATTCAAAATGTTGATCCCATGATCACATTTTACAATTTAACCACAGTTTCGATGAAAATTAAGAACACACGAGAAATTCTGTGACCATCGCCATTTAAAAAAAAAATTGAAATCTAATTATGCAGATGTATTTGTAAGTAAGTGATTGGTTCAACTTACACTTCGTCCGAGGAATTTTCCATTGCGGAAGATACGCAGGTAATACGCGATGATGAATGTGGCCAACGTGAGCATAGTGCAGAACAGCGCCGTGTTGGGCCGCGGCATGCCCGGCAGATAGCCTGCAGACACAATGGTGCTGTAATTTCTGGTTCACTTAAATTCAGCATGGAGATCTGGCAGAATAATTTCACTTTTCCTCACGCCACCACGCGGTGGCTAAATAATGCTGGGAGAAAGTAGCCTACCAATGCTGTCCACAACGGGATCAACTCACAATGACAATTGATAATATCGGTATACCCAGGCATAAAAGGACGATTTTCCATCATGACATGAACGGGATTTGATCTCAGGACCACTTGGTTGTGAAGCTTTACCACAGCGCCAACGAGACCGTCAAAAACGGTTCCATTGGACTTTCATTAACTTGCGCTTAATCTAAGTATATTTTCGACTACAAAAATCCACTGGACCGATTTACATGAAACATAGTCACAGTGTCACAGTGAATGAAAAGAGACTGCTATGCTGTTTACACCTGAAGATTTTGCCAGCAAAATAAATAATATGCTTCGGTAACAACAGGAATAAAGGTACGGAGAACGAAGTGCTTTAAGGTTACCTAAAGATATAATATATATTGCCTTCTCTTACCAATTTCCTCAACGACATTGGTCACCGATTGAGTGACGTTCAGAGCTTCTTGTGTGGCGTTGAGCACCGCCTGAGTGGCGTTGAGTGCGGTTTGAGTAGCGTTAAGTGGCCCATCTGTCACATTAACAGGCGTCGGAGACGAGATCGTAGTGAACGGGTAGTACGGCTGCAGAGGGTGTGCACGGTATACATTGATGGTCGCTGTGATCGGCTCCGAGATGAAGATCAGGGAGATCAAGAACGCGAAAATATCCTCCGTGAACCTAAAAGTATACATACAAAAAAGTGTGTCTAGGAACGCTTGTAACGTTTCCTTAATAAGTTTTTAAGCTCAGTCCTAATTTCGATAATTTTCTGATCTTCTATTACTGCATTTAAAGCCAATTTACATATATCATTACAAAATTATGAATATTTAAATAAATGTTAATAATGCTGGACAAATTAGATTACTTCGACCTGGCTAACAGATTTTTAGAGAAGCAAATATGTCAATTTTATTTATGTCAGAGGGAGGCAGACGAGCAGGCGGATCACAAGATATTAAGTGATTACCGCCGTCCATAGACAACTGCAACATCCGCGGGGTTACAGAAGCGTTGCCGGCCTATAAAAAACCTCCGCCCCCCCCATTTGGGGAGTGCGGTTTTTAATAGGCTTTATAGAAGTTTGGCCACCGGCTCTCCCAATCAACGGACGGAGCATGGTGGCTGATAGCCGCCATTCAGACGTCGGTCTTCTGTGGGAGTGTGGTACTTCCCCAGACGAGCCGGCCCATTCATGCTGCAGGCTAACAAGCAAGCAGCAGGCTCCACACCACAAGAGCCACTGCTTTGTAGTGGTATGGAGCTATTACTTGAATAGCTCCATACCACTACAAAGCAGTGGCTCCATACCACAAAAAATCATTTATAATAGTCATTTATTATACTCTGATTTTAGTATAGCACTATCAAAATAGAAGTTTACCTGGTAATCTTCTTGACGGCGACACTCCCCTCGACAGAGGCGACGCAGAGTGCGATCACGATCATCCAGAGACCACAGTACATTCGCGCGGCGAGGAAGTCCATATTTTGTGATTTGCAGAAGCCAGCCAGAGATTCATCTAGAAGCAGAAGTGGGCCAGTCGCTCCCGTGATCATCATCGGCTGCCCCGCCAGCAGCGCGAATACCACGCCACCAGCGCATGTGAATACCTGCAACAAGATGAAATTATATACATTTGCAAATATATATACGGACGCAGCATGCAAAATAAAATGGGAGACACCTAAATAGACTTGCTCCTTTTGTTTCCCAAATACTACTATGCTACAAAGTTGTTATATAAATAGCCAATATTATTGGCACCAAAATGACTATTCTACTTCATAAGTACACCTTTGTTAGAGGTAATAGAGGTCATCTTTTGCGTTGCGGATAGTCATTATCGTTAGCCTATTAGCCCACTGCTTAGGGGAAGCGACTTATACGCGCAACTTCCCACGATCTTGTGCCAGTCTTACCCATTGTTTTGCCGTCAAATACATAAATGGTGTTGTCCAAAAAAAGTGGTGGTTTACCTACGAGTCGTCGTCTTGTTCACTTTTTCCGTAACCCTTTGTTCCATCGACTGGTTGTATGCATTGTAGATAGTATAAATATATTTTGTGCACTAACACAGTTGGTGTAACCTTCCATGCTTGTCTGGGAGCAAAAGAAAAACATAGAATGTGCCAGCTGCTTGTCTTCCCATGCAGATTGATAAAGCCAATAAAGGGAATGGCTTGAAACAGGAAATCTCATAGGCGATGGGCGATGGGCTGGGCATGGCCTAACCTAACCTGTTACTATTTCTGAATCTCCATTTCACCAATAAGCCTACCATTTTGCTAACAGTGGCCTTCGAGTCTCGCGACTCTCGGCTCTGTCTACCTCGTAAGGGATAAAAACGTGATATAGACGTATTTATGCACTAACCAGAGTCTCGGAGATGCCAATAGCGCCGTAGGTCTTTTCAGCGAGGAGACCGCCGAAGGTGATGGCTGAGGATAGAGCCGCGAAGTACATGAAGATGGTAGCTGCAGCGCACTGACCATTCACCGCGTCCCGGAAATCCGAAATGTAGTAGGGATAACGCCGCTTGATGTCGCGAATCACACCTAGATAGTTCATAACTTGTTACTAACGTTGTCGTTATATGTACTATACTATCCCATATCAGTACATTACTGTGGTACATTTTACAGAAAACCTGTCATAGTTAAGGTTTGGCGTTCATAATAATCTGTGTGTATGTTTAGATGTATTTTATATCATTTTGACACAGCAGATTAGAGACTAGAATTAAGAGAGAGAAGAGAGAAAAAATCCCTTGGTCTTATAAAATAAATATTCAAGACCTAGGCTGTTAAATAAACTATTCTTCATCATAAACTAACTGGCAATATAACTAGGTTATAATAGGAATTTCAGAAGATTAATATAAATAAATATACAAGAAAATTGAAATAGGTACGTAACTACAATATCAATCTCGCAAAAAAATCCATAAAAAGATAACAGAATCAGCAAGATCCATAAAAAGATAACAAAATCAGACTAGTCTACTGAACAAAGCAATACTATAACAAGCTATTAAAAATAATCCGATACTTCTTGACTAATGTTCTTTTACAATGTCACTTTACAGATTAGATTATATAGCTTTCCCTATTCTTCCGCCTTCTGTATCTTTTCAAAACACTATTTACTTACGCCAATAAAATAAGTAAACAAGCAAAAAGCGCAGTTTTATAATGGCTCGTGAACTGAATACAAAATTCCAATTACCTGAATCATTAGACTCATTAATATGCACAAAAAGTAGAAGAATATTCTTATATTTTTTCCTCTGAGATAGGAAAGTATATATAGCATTACAGGCGTTGTAAAAACTACTGACAATAAGATAAAGGTTATAATATCTTACCACCGAAGAGACGGCCTGTGCGGGTGAGTGGGTCGTCGGGCTCCTGCGGCAGAGCAGCCCGCTCGGCCTCCAGCAGCGCTTGCTTTTCGCTGAGCGGCAAGGGCGTGGCAGCCGATGCCGCGCGCTTGCGTTCTATGGCGTCCCTTTTGCGCCGCCTAATCATCTCGCTCTTTGCGCGCAACTCCTCGAAAGGCAACAACGCTTGCCGTTCCCAGTCCCCGGGGGGAAGCACGATCGAATCATCTAAGAATTCGTTGATAGCGGACAGCAGCTCGCGCCGGTCGTCCGCCTTGTACGCAATCCCGTGGAACGACGGGTTGGACATCAACGTAGATATTGACCGACCCACTTCATGGTAGTCGAGGTCTGCTCCGCTCGGGCCCAACAGGATGAACATAAATCGCACCGGGAT
Source organism: Cactoblastis cactorum (assembly GCA_020352625.1). Taxonomy (NCBI): domain Eukaryota; kingdom Metazoa; phylum Arthropoda; class Insecta; order Lepidoptera; family Pyralidae; genus Cactoblastis; species Cactoblastis cactorum. The sequence continues at coordinate 31,230 of JADGIL010010399.1, read as the reverse complement.
GGGTACCTCAGTGATCGATGGCATCGGGATGCCCTGGGCGAGTCGCACGAATGCGATGGTGGGCTGTTCCAAGAAGCCCACAGCTCCGACCAGAACGGTGGTCGCTTCGGCGCCTTCAGGAATACGCCTGAGGATCGAATCATTGTGTCCGCGCCGCAGTTCATCCTGCGAGCCCTCTGCCGCGGCTACGGCTGCAGCTGCCAGGTACTCAACCTCGCGGAGATCGCTGCCCGCCACTGACGACTTCTTGCGTTCGCGCTCTAGCGGCAACGCATATGAGCTACGCCGGCGCCGTTGCTCCGATAAGTTCTGTTATAAAAATTAAGTTTTAAAACCGTTAGGTATAAATTTTAGGTATAATTTTAAAAGCAGAATTTACATGCATAAAAATCATAATGAGACAATGTTTAGGCATCAATTCAGTTAAGATATGTATTTGCACATAATTTACAACAGCAAATCATAAAACAATCTGCAGTCGAAGACAATTAATAAGATATTTTATTTCTACGTATTTATTAACTTTGGGCGTGTTGCTGTATCAACAAAGTAAGTAGATGTGTATGGGCAGCGATGATCACTTAACATCACGTGATACGTTTACTCGTTTGTCTCCCTATTTAGATAGATAGTTTCTACAAAAAACTTCGCAGACTTGACTTTGATTCGAAATCGATGCTTAAACATTAAAAAAAAAAGAAATATTAAACGAGCAATGAATATGGTACTAACATTTTCGTGCTGCAAATCTCATTGTGCTTTTACATAATTATATGGTCATGAACAGAGATAATTCTACAAAAACATTTATAGCAGATCACCATAACGAGAAAATACATGATTTAAACTACTACTACTTATAACATAATATATTTTCATCCAAATAGAGAATGCGAGATGAGACCTATTATTTTATTCATCTATAATAATGCTGTCAATGGAATACTTTGTCAGGGTTATCAACAAAACAAAGAGAACTAAGTGCTACCTATTAGTAATCCGCGCTTGTCAGGAAGCGGGCATAATAATAATCTGTGGCTAAGTGACAGATTGGATGACGACAGTGGGCAGCTAATGGCTGACGTGGATATCTACACGATGACCGCCATGTACAACTATATGATAAACACTATAAACTAATCAAAAACCACGAGCTATGGACAGTGAACGATAGATAGTCACATGACGCTACTCTAACTTATGTTTTAGACACGACCACACAACATCTCTAAACAATGAAAGGTGGGTAGACGCTACCTGATTTGTTAGATTTTGATACTACAAGAAACACATTCGAAAGCTTAAAAAGACCTGATTCCTTAAAGTGTACATTAAAATACCTCTGTGATACCACGGATAGGTGTATCGGTGGCGTGGTACTGATCCGCCCGAGTTTCGCGCTAAGAAGGAGGCTCGGAACATCTGTTCTTCTGACCAGGAGAGTGGTCACGCATTCCACATTTACTTGCTGCCTTTGTTTTATTGGTATTATGACACATTCGTAGATATATCAGGTGGCATTTTGATCCTACTAGTAAACACTAGCAGGCTTGAAAGCATGAACACTCTCAGTCCAACAGAACACGGTAACAGATGAGAATTCTTGAGTTCTACTGAAATAAGCATCACGGATGACACAGGTAGCGGTGGCGTAGGCAGTTTTCTATATCAAATCAGGAAGCGTGCAACGACATGAAGTAAGAACTGTGCGGCTCGGTCTTATCAAAGCTAGCATACGATCAGATGTGCGGAATGGCGTCGGCAGGCGGCCGTCGCCGAGCACATCGAACAGCGCGCGCGGCCCGCACCAGCATCCTCCAGCCACAGCGACTGCGATACCAACACCACTCAACACTTGATCCAAGCAGAATAGGGTTGATGACAACTAGTCCTATCAAATACCCTTAATGAAGGTTAAAAAGATTTATTTTTTATCGAATCGACAATTACAAAGATTAGCAGAGAGCTAGATTTGCAGAGACAAAGGTAATAAGAGCAAAGACTTCCTTATTCGATCCAGTCACAGATTATCTCCGAACTAGACACAAGTCTGCATCTCGGGGACAACCTGCTTCGGGATAGAGGAAGGAAGCACCTATTACCTTTATTTATAGACTAATGTAAACATACATAGCTTGCAAGCAAAATTTCCCAAAGTAGACAAATCAATGTTTTAGAAATTTTTTTGTTTATATCTACGGGATTGTTATGATAAACAAAATTGTGACGACATTATTTTTATATGTCAAATGGCATTTTTATATGACCACAATTATCAATAAAACATATTTACGCAAATAGAAATACTTTACGCATATTTATTTCTCAATATCCTTAGAACAGAGTCATCATCCCTATTGGTAGTTGCAGACATACATATATTAGAGACTATTTAATTAGACGAATAGCCCCAAAGCGCATTAACATAAGCTGTTGATCCTTCTTTAATTAATTACTTAAGTAATAGTTCTCGTTTATAACAACACACCCAAGACTTCAAATCTAAAAAAAGTATTTATTTTGACAGGGGATCAAACCCTTAGTGGATTGCTAAGTAAGATATAAGCTACAGCAGTTATAAACAGTCAGTATATAGCTGGCAAATACAGATAGTAATTAACATCAGTCGGAGTCGGAACCAAGTTGGCGTATAACAAGACTACTTCAAGATTTTTATATTAGACGGATAGAATCAGTCTAATATAAAAATCTTGAAGTAGTCTTGTTATACGCCAACTTTGGACGTGATATCCTTTTTTTTATTTTTTTTTCCATACGTATACCTGTTTATTTCGACTTAATTGTACTTAGTTTTGCCATATTCATTTTTGGTATACTAATATTTTTTAACTAATTGTCATTTAGGATAATTCTTTTTGACCTAATTTGAATAAGCATGGTCTAATAAGGAAAAATAAAATTACTAGGTAATAAATGTAACTTCCATGCTGGTCAGAGAGCGAAATAAAAGCGTACAAAGTAGCTGCCTCTCTTCCCACGCAGATTGTAAAAATTAATCAAGGGAAAGGGTTTAAATTATGCAATTCTTCTCATCAGTGATGGGCTGGACGTCACATTATCTGCTCGTCGTTCAGCTAAGTATCCTTCAAGTTTCACGACTCTTGCCTCTGTCTACCTCGCAAGAGATAATCGTGATACTGTATATGTGTAACTATAATGTCATAGAAATCATTATTATTCCACATGAGCCACCATCAATCGTCAATCAATTGTCATTATGATTGTCATTAGTGTAACATATATACTAATTTTTAAAGATTTATTTTCTTGTTTTTTAATATCAACCTTGTTTGTAGTAGTTTGTAGGGGTATGGTAGTGGGGTGGGCTTCGTAAATACTTAACTATAGGTTATTGTATATTATGTATTTTTAGATTTTAAACCACTGAAACAAAAAATGATTTACATCCTAGCTCAGGTACCATTACTGTTGTACCCCATTATTAAAAAATATATATTCTGTACACTAATACTTGGGTATTTTTTATCTATCATGTAATTTTACTAAATATTTTTATTTATTTATCACCAAATTCCAGGTGACATTGCCAGATAAGTTATATATTATTTTATGTTCCGTTTAGGTAGTACTTTTTATTTTTAGTTTATTTTTGTTTTTAATTAATTAAGGTTCCATTTTATCATTTAGTTTTTAACTGAATATTATATTATAAATATGTACATATAGCATACATGTATCTTGTCAGATAAATTGTGAATATTTATGAAATTTATCTCCTTAAATGCGACATACATTAACTTTTATACATTGTATAATTAAATAGCTAAAGAACTATAGGGTTTGTCAATATTGACATTATTAGTTTACAGCTCCTAAAAGTGTTCTAAGACCAGATTATAGTTTTAAACAAAACAACTAATACAACTATTCAGATAAGTGCCTCACATCGTGATCCAGATCATAACAAGAAGTTATGATTTCCCGATAAAAATAATGTACTTGAAAATAGTGACGAATTGTGATAGACGTAATCAAAATGGATTATGGCTGTCAATAACACAATGAAAAATGTGCATCGTATACGTATATGATATCCATATCAAGTTGGCATTCCTAAATATAATTTTAAATATCTACTATATGTTTTTACATATAATAAAATTGTAACTGAGCTATGTCTGTACATGGGAGATATTTAAGAAAAACATATATAGGGGCTCTTTATAGGACCTATATAAGCCAAAGCGATTGTTTTTAGAATTTTTGTCTATCTGTATGTTTGTACGCGTATCAGCAATGGACTATGACCTAGTTTAAAAGATAGGCTACTTTTTATCCCGGAAAAATGTACGGTTCCTGAGGGATATAATTTATTGTAACCGAGCAAAAGGCTGACCAGATATTATATATCCATTGGTCGGACGAAGTCGCGGGCATTAGCTAGTGTTTTTATAAAAGCAGGCAAGCGACCTAATGGAAATTGATTTTCGCAGCATATGGACGCCAGCAACATCAGAGACTATTAAGATCAGATGTTATTTTGTTAAATTTATTAAGAGGTACACATTTTCCGAATTTAATGTAAAATTTACAACCATATTGATGGTTGTTGGTGACCATCATAGGTGTATGGCAAACTAGCCTGAGAAAGTTTGTGAGTATGTCAGTATGTATGTTTGTTACTCTTTCACGCAAAAACTACTGAACCGATTACGATGAAATACCGCCCGCGACTTCGTCCGCGTGGAAACCCTATGATAACCCTATGAAATTCAATTAGGAATCAATCCCGCGGGAACTCCGGGATAAAAAGTAGCCTGACAATACCAATTGATTTATCTTAGTTACATTATAAAGTACAGTTTTCAAGCGTTTTATCCATTCAAACGCATGGAAATATAATCATTTTGGCCCTATTGATATATTAGGTTATACAACACAGGACACTCCCAGCTTGATTTTAACTATTTATTTTTTGTATTTTACTATAACTATTATTTGTTATTGAAATGAAACAAATTTAACGGATTTTATCGCGGTTTAATCAGTACACACAAAGGAATTTTATACTGTTTTAAGTTCTCTATGTGTAACTATTTATTGAGCTTCGACGTTTCGAATACTTTTCAGCATCTATCATCACGGAAGACTTCCGTGAAGATGGAACTTCATTTCAATGTGTAATATTCGCGTAAACTTAAGAAATAATTATTATTTGTTACTATTTTCTCTTTAAATTTTAAATATTTGTCTGCCCTTTAAGCTTTTAGGGACCAATACTGCTGAGATTATTTCGACGTGTTTTTCTCAGTAGTGAGTTTGTAACTTTGCAATCAATAAATAAATAGTAAGATGACTATTTAAAAATGCCAACATTTGGCCTACTTGAATAAAAATAAACTTTTTGATTTTAATTTTACAGTTTAAGATATCTATAATTTTAAACACCGCTTTTCTTGCATTTTTAAACCGTCTGTTGCTGGTGTCCATCATAGATGCGTGGCAAAATAGCCTGACAAATACTTATTAATTGACATACTTACGCTATAAGAAACATCTTAGATATCTGCCATTGGCGTAACACGACGTGTTCTTGATAACGGATTAACCTTCTTCTAAATTCTACGCTTTTCTTGAATTTGGAAACTAATCGAAGTCTATTGCTGGTGCCCATCATAGGTGCATGGCAAAAAAGCCTGACAAACGTTAATTGACATACACACGCTTTAAGAAACATTTTAGATATTACAGTATCTAAGATATCTGCAATTGGCGTAACTCGACGTGTCCTTGGTAGCGGATTAACCTTCTGCTAAATTCTACGCTTATCTTCCATTTGACACCGTCTGTTGCTGGTGTCCATCATAGAGGCATGGCTAAATAGCCTGACAAATATTAATTGCCATACATACGCTATAAGAAATATCTTAGACTAGAGGCCGCCCGCGACTTCGACCGCGTGGAAACCCAATGATAACCCTATGAAATTCAATTAGGGATCAATCCCGCAGGAACTCTGGGATAAAAGTAGCCTATATGTTATTCTGGGTCTTCAGCTACCTACATACCAAATTTCATCGTAATCGGTTCAGTAGTTTTTGCGTGAAAGAGTAACAAACATACATACTGACATACTCAAAAACTTTCGCATTTATATTAGTAGTATGTTACAGTGTCTAAGATATCTGCAATTGGCGTAACACAACGTGTTCTTGGTAGCGGATTAACCTTATCGCCAAATTCTATCAAACGCTTATCGTGTCGATATAAGCATCATCCCGTAGTGCTACTTGTAATATTATTTAATCCGTGATTACGCTATCTCGAATAGGTATTTTTTTCTTTTATTATGTCACAAACAATGTACTTTACATTTCATTGTTACGTATAATATCTACTAGCGATCTTCCCGACTTTGTGTATGGATTAATAGTTCTAAAAATTATAATCTGGAAGGTCTCACAATGTCATTTCAACCAGAATTTAATTTTTAGTTTTCAAAGATCTACGAAAACGCAGTCTACCGACGCGGTTTAGTAACTACTGACGACCTCGTTGTTGCAAAGTTGTTAGTAAATTCCTTGCCACTGTGTCACGAGCTCCCGGGTACGATCCCCGACAAGTCAAAAAATTATCTTTTCTGATGAGTCTTGGATATACATATATCTATATGTATGTGTAGTCTATATCTATTATTATAAAAATATTGTGTCATTGAGATAGTATCCCAGTTTTATGTAATTTGTCATTACATATTTATTTATAAGCTTGGTATTTACTACTTATGTATATATATACATATACATAGATGTTCCTAAGTATATGTAAAACTTTACCTCAAAAGATTAAAGCTACAGAAAATTATTTTTTACAGATATTTACGTGTCTATAAGCCATTGTTAATCTTCCCAATTTTAGCTTCCGCCTATTGCTAAACGCGGTCTTCGATTGAGTATTGCGACCTGGAAATTGGCTGTTTCTACCCCGTAAGGAAGAAAGACGTGTTATTATATATGTATGAATGCATAAGAATCTGCCACCAAGTATGTTGACAACGCGCCGGCGCCGGCGCCATTGTTGAGCGACGCGACACTGCGCGAAATTCTCCACAGTCAGAGCAATATTCAGTTATGTTAATTTATTTCCAACTGCTCACACATATACGTACATTACATAGTAATTTTATAAACTAGCGAACGCACCGCGGTTTCGAGATAAAAAAATAGCCTTACGTTACTCCAGAAATCTATATCTCTAGCAAATTAAATTAAAAAAAAACAGTTTTGTAGTTCTTCAGTTCATTCGTTAAAAATTCATAATATACTCTTATTTATTTTTAAAATAAGTGTGGATTGACAAATGTACATTCTTAATTGATCATGTAAGAAATCCTGCATTGTAGTCGGTTTGTAACTCTTTACTTACAAACAATTAACTAAAGATCTTTTAAAATTATTATTAGAGAAGACAGTTTTTGTTTTTTCCACAACTCAGCAACAACCTTGCTCCACTTTTTTCAATTTTGACAGTTTCGTACTAAATCCTAACTGCTGTTATGTCACTTTTCTGACCATCAAAAGAATTTATGTTTCAATTAGTCCTTTTTGTTGTGTTAATTATCAAAAGAAGAAGATAAAGAGGTTTAAAAAAACTGTAACGGAACATTACAACATTTAAGTATACTTTACAAAAAATATTATTTAACACAACTGTAACTTGACTGGCATATGTATGTAACTGTCAGTCATAGTAAAGACAGAACAACGTATGACAGCTAGCAACAAAATATTTTAATAACTCAACTACATTTTCGGCTCTATGTATCAATGATGAGGAAACAATAGCTTGGCATGTCAATTAATAATTCTCTGCTTCTAAAGGTCGGTATGTTTGGCGGTCACAAGGCGACGTCAACAACTGTAAATATAATTTTTCTGCGAAAATTTGCGAACCAAAATAACCGCAGTAGCACGTGACAGCTTCGTCCCTAGAAGTCGGCTTTCTGTTGCATAATACTAACAAACACGTTGCACTAATTTCTTTTTAACCCCCGACGCAAAAAGAGGGGTGTTATATGTTTCACAGTGTGTGTGTGTCATACTGTCTATGGCATCATAGCTCCTAAACGGATGAACCGATTCGGATAATTCGTTTTTTGTTAGAAAGGTGACTTAATGGAGAGTGTTCTAAATATGTTTTAACCCCCGACGCAAAATTAAATTTTTAATTAAATTTCTTATTATTTGTATAGGGTCAAATCACAAAGATTGATTTATACAAGATAATTAATACAAGACTTGTACTATCGGTATACATTGTATACAACTCATCAAAACTATTGATTATTTCTTAACAAACATATGTAGGTATTTATAGATAAACAACCAAGACTCAGGCCGATCAGAAAAAGGTAATTTTACATTATGACCTCACTGGCGATCGAATCCGGTATGCTACGGTGGTCGTCTTTATCTTTTCATGTTAGACTAGCTCATCCCCGTGACTACGTCCGCGTAGATTTTACAATATTTGCAATATTTACATAAAATTAAATCCCTTCGGAACCGTACATTTTTCCAAAAATTAGCCTGTACCAAATTCCATCCAAATCTGCTCGGTAGTTTTCGTATGATTCGCGTACGAACATCTTACAGACAAAAATACTAAAAACAATCGTTTTGGCTTCTATAGGCCCTATAAATAGACCCTATATATTTTTTCTTAAGTATCTCCCGTGTACAGACATAACTTAGTTACAATTTTATTATATGTATATATAATACATAATATATATAAATAATACATTCAAATTTGTAGAAAAATAGAGGAAGACCAAAATAGTGATGGATCGATTGGGGTAAATGCTTAAAAGGCGAGTTTTTAAAAGTAAACGATAGATATAATTGGAGGAAAATGTTCTTATTTGCTGTACCTGCGTTACATATTCAATCAAGTTACAATGTAACACATTATTGCAGACACGTCCTCACGAGTACACTTCGGAACCTACAATTTAATTTTTAACGTGAAAGCTTTTTTTATAAGACTCCCTTGCGTGTGCACAGTCAAGACTGGAAATAGAATAACTAAGTGAGTCACATTTAGTATTCTAGTAGTTTAGTATTCTGTTTGAAAAAAAAAGCTTAGGCTGCATTTCTACATATTATTATGCGGAGCTGCGCGAGCTGTTTGAGATTTAAAAAATGACCATGTCACAATATTGTTCTATTTGTGGTTTCAGCAATATAATTGGACTACTGATATCATCAAGTAGAACGCAGTGTCGGCACAAAATAAGTTGTAAATCGTTTGTATACAACTACCACTTTCGAAATAAATTCAATGTAATTTTATTGTAACATTTCAAAAATATGCGAAATTAAAACCTAGAATACTATGCCAACTGCTTCCATTTTCGCGCTAATTGTAAAAGTAAATCATAGGAGAGTGCTAATTACAGGAGATTATTTTAATAGGCGATGGGTTAGCAACCTTCAATTTAAAGCTAGACTATATTAAACTTCTGTTCTGACAGCCAACATTGAGTATGAATAGAAACATAAACATAAACAAACAAACAGTTACAAGTATTATGTTTCTGTGTAAAACTTCAAAATTCTTAAGCTTACAAGTTTATCATTATATTGAATTTAAAGTGACTATAAAATACGCTCAAATTATCTGTAATAATTCACCCTTAAGCGATTCAAAGATACAATCCTGCAAAAAGCAAAAGAAATAAAGGCATAGGTATAAACCAGTTCCTTTGGTTGGGTATAAAATACTTTCATAGATGAACCAAAAGTGTGTACATACCTGCAAGCTGGTATACGATGAGTGCTTCCGACTGCTGATGCTAAACCGATGCAGCAATGAGCGATCTTCGTTGACATGACGATGACGCAGCAGTAGCGAACGCATCACCACTGGCTTGTCGTCTTCTTCAATCAGACCCTCAGACACCATGCTTTCCACCACTCTGCGTACAGAGGCAAACACCATGTTATAAGAAAGATTATTAAGTTAAAGATTAATAAGTTATTTCTATCTGAGCAATTGAATATTGGTTCTGGCAGTTCTAGCCGAGGACATGAATTTTTTTTTTTCTTATTAACTCAATCAGCTCCTTCAAACACGGGTTAATTTAATTACACCGAAATATTGCAACTGTCTTGATCAATTCAGATTTGCAAAATCTAGGAGAATTCAGGATTGTTTGGTATCAAAATATTAAGCTAAAAATCATAGGTAGAAGTGCACCTGTAGGCAACGCCAGGAAGATCCTTTTCGTCAAGATCGAGCAGTACAACTCCTGTCTCCAGGCAGCGACGCAGGTTGAGCAGCGAGTGGAAGGACAGAGAGGCGACGTGAGGACGCCCCCAACGCGCCGAACCTTCTTCCACATCCTCTTCATATTTGATCCAGCGGGCTGTTTCCTTCCATTCTGCTTCTCCTGCATCAGTGGCTAGGAGCTCATCAAGTTGGACGAAGACCTGGTAAGTTTTCAATCAATAATATTATTCTTATTTCATGTATTCTTCTAGGCCTTGCATATAGAATATCGATCCTAACACTATTTGTAATTGAATTTAAGACGGTAATTTATCAAGCAATACATACATATCGTAGTGGTATGAGTCTGCTGCATGCTTTTTTAGCCTGCAGCATGAATGGGCCGACCAAACACCCATAGAAGACCGACGCCCATGCTCCGTTCGGTGAGTGGGAGAACCGGAGGCCCAACTTCCCCGCCCTCCCAATTTGGGGAGGCAACGCTTCTGTGACTCCAAGGGTGTTGTGATTGTCTATTGGCGCAGGTGATCACTTGACATCGCGTGACCCGCATGTTTGTTTGCCTCCCTCTTATATAAAAAAAATATTCTATGGCATTATACCTCATATAAAGCACCAATCAGTAGTTCGTAAATAGTTAGTAATTTCTTAGTCAAAATAAAAAGTGCCCTTAAAACTATATTATTCGTGCACGCCTATTTCCCGTGATGGTACGCAATGATTATGGATATGAACTTGCTGAACGTTACGGATCTCTCTTGCTTCCTCTATACTCATCATTCTCTACATATTACAGTTTACCTTAATATTTATGGAAGTATGCAATTTGGTCGCAGTACGTCCATTCGCATTAAGTGCGGGCTTTGACGCCAAATCAATTAGCAGCAATTTACATATTCGTTTTCACAAACCTAACATGTTTTTAAGTTGGACACACTGAATACCAGTATTCTGGTAAGATTACTGCCAACTGGGACTGGGCAATTTTTTGCCAAGATGCAATTTTTTATTGTTGCAAATCGTTTATCTCTATAAATAAATCTCTTTTCTAAAACAAGTAAGAGACACGACACCGGTTTGCATTAATATTCAGTAAGGCTTATCATAGTTAAAATACTACTGTAAAATAGACTTATCTGCATCAATAATAAAAAAAATTATATACTTAGTTGTATTGGTAAGTTTTTTTGTTGTTTGTATAGTTGCATTTAGTTTGTGGTATGGAGCCACTACTTTGTAGTGGTATGGAGCCACTACTTGTAATGGTGTGGAGCCTGCTGCTTACTTTGTTAGCCTGCAGAATGAATGGGCCGGCTCCAGCTCCGGGGAAGTACCACACTCCCACAAAAGACCGATGCCTGAATGGCGGCTATCAGCCGCCATGCTCCGTCCGGTAAGTGGGAGAGCCGGAGGCGTAATTTTTTATAGGCCGGCAACGCTTCTGTAACCCTGCGGGTGTTGCAGTTGTCTATGGGCGGCGGTGATCACTTAACATCTCGTGACTCGCCTGCTCGTTTGCCTCCCTCTGACATTAAAAAAAATGTAGGAGGTGAAATTTGTAATTATGAAATACCTACTTTGTATCCTCTCATTTCTACAGGAACAGAAGTAGCGCAGATAAAACTGCAGGACTATCGCTAAATAGTATCTAAAAATGTCTTAAATATCTCAGTTTTAAGGTATGCTCAAGAATTTTTCACCATGATTAGCATAAACAAAGTAAGCAAGAAATCAAGCGTATCTGTAAACGAGTGCTAGTAGAATAAGTAAATAAAACGGTATCATACAGAGTGTGGGTTCTTGTCGTACATCTTCTTGAAGGAGGCGTCATTCAGGATGTTGTTCACCTTATCGCCGCCATCCTTACGCCCCACGTGCACCGTGCCCTGCTCATCAGAAATTATATTTATTGTAAAATGCCTAACGATAAACGGGAAGGGATGACTGAGGTTTTAAATTTTATCATGCGCCGCGACTGATTTAAAATGTATGTCATATTCTTACTTCGGTACTTGTTCAATCATTAAAAATAACTACGTTCTTTATTATTACATTTCCATGATCATGTTTAGTGCAGATTTAGTTTTAACGGACACTGCGCTGGCTTGAGACACTAACAGTAACTGGGAAATCTCTGCATTGTTTGCAACTTACAAGACTGGGTAGTAAATATTTTTCAGAGCGTTCGGTGTGATGGGTCTTACCCTTGGTTGTATCTTGTGGCGGCGCAGACCGCGTGGGTCCTCTGAGCGGTGGCTGGTGAGCTCATCTCGGTCGGCCTCCAGCAGTGGTTCCTCAACCGGTGCTATCGATACCCTTCGCTCCCCACTCGACGACCCTACCCCCGAACCTGCCCCGCCCTCCTGCAGCGAGAATTTTCGAGGGTGGTGCGCGTGGAAATGCCGGCTGCGAAGAAAGGAACGAGTTACAGCACTGGCCGGCACGCTTCCCCGACGCAAATTCCCTAACTTTTCCATCCCCAAATGTGTATGAGTTATATGATAATATATGTATGTACTTGATACGATTATTAGCTATTTGGTAAATGTGTCCGTGGAACGCGGCAAGTAACGTGTGCTCGCCTTTGTAGTATAATCATTATTGGTGATGTGAAATCGTGTAAGATTATTTCACAATTTCAATATCGCGGAAGTGAGTCTCGTCGTGACTCGATCTGCAGGTGCTCATACGGTTGCCAAATAATTGCGTTCAAGTGTCGACGTCACGCGTCACGAAGGGTTCCGCGCCAAAACTCTTGTAGATAATTCATCAGAAGCCCTTCAAAGTCAATTATATAGCACAACTTTTAAACATTTTATGCCGAAATTAGTAACACTACTTAGTCGCAAGGATTTTAACCATATTATGTTGACAAAAAATAAATTGAATATCAAGAATCAAGGAATGAAATACACGTATTGGGTCTGATCATACAGAGTGAGTTAGACCCAATTGCGAGACTCGTATTATCGGGGACAAAACATTTAAGACCATCCCAATCAGAAATAATTTTGTTTTCCATATTGATCTGAGCGGCGTTCGAGTTAAGGACATTCTCATTAGTTGAGAGGAATATAGACTATTATGCCCAGAGGTCATCAAACGTTTCTTCTTTTCCTCATACCATTTTAAGGGTTCCATAGCCGAATGGCGAACAACGGAACCCTTATAAATTCGTTATATCTGTGTATATTAACGATTTTTATACAAAAATAAAAAATATATATATTAGAGGGTAACTGCCTATAAGTTCTTACATGGAACTGAAACTATTTTTTTCTTCATCACTCCTATACGTGTGAGGTTTCTTAAAAAGAGCATTGCAATTCTTAAAATAATTTATTTTTCAAAGTCACCCGCTCCAAACGTAGACACTTTCAAAGTGCTAAAACTCTAACTTTTAAACTAAAAGAGTGAAAAAACTTAAGAAAAATATGTTTGTTATAAATTTTGAATAAGTAAACGAAATTTTCAACGAAAATTAGTTTCAACGAGATTTAGCTTGCAGTTTTTGCAAATTATAACTTTGTTATTCATACTAATTCCATAAAACACTATGAAACCAAAGTTATTTTTTGTTTGAATATGTTACAAAACAAACATTTGTCCAAATATTATTTACTACTCTGAATATAATTTTAAGCCTGTTCTATGCTTGCCACTACGGAACCAATCATTTGCGAGCCTGATATGACCACTTTTTACTTCTTTACAAACATGACAAATAATGTACAGAACCACAAAAACACTGCAAGGAGATTCGCGGTCGTTCTATTCTCATCATATCTCATTTTTCACGGGCGTCGCTAGCAGTAGTTGAAGAAAAAATTGTACCTCACCGCCAATAATGGACACCAACAATATTGTATAATAATGTATTACGTGAGTTGTTTGCTGTTGGTAAACATTATAAAACTGGATTTTTCGAGAACCTGAGGTTTACGAGCAGACATGGAATATTAATTATTCTTCATATATGTATAGATATATACATATATCCATACATATATAAAACTGTAACCGAGCTACATATGTCTGTACATGAGATATGTTATACATTAACATCTCTCATGTACAGACATATGTAGCATGTGTGAAAAACATGTGTAAAAACTATTTAGGAACCAGAAAATAAATATATTGTAAACTAGCTTATGCCCGCGACTTTTGCTGATTACTGACGCTACATAGCTGCGATTTCATGTAAATCATATCTTTTAAACATCAGTAGACTACATCACAAAACCTTTTTTGACATAATACATGTAATTATAATCAAATTCAAATAAATATCAACGCTAGAAAGCAATCTTGTCGTATCTCGAAAAATGCGTTTCTTCCCCACTAACTTCTTGGATTAAGAAAAAAATACTTCACGCATACTTTTGGATTTTTCTTTACGAAAATTCAAGTTCGTTAAATAAATTTAAAAAAAACATAGAAAATTGAGACCCAGACTGTTCGATGCAGTATTTTTTATATCCAAGAAGGCAACAAAAATACACATTTTTCGAGATACGACAAGATTGCATTCTAGCGTCGATATATATGAATTCCATCATGGCGTAAGCCTGTCTGTTTGTAATAAACTAAAATCGATTTTCTTTCTTTTTTGACGTCCAGGATATTTCACGAATTTTTTGGTGCAAAGCTATGATTGATGCAGAAGCTTCTAAATCTATATAAGAAGGTTTATTTTAAACTCGTGTACAATTTTCATACATCTTTTTTCTTACTATTAACAAACAAACGCCTAACCTACTTCACAAAATATACTTAGGTACTTTAATTCAAAAGAATTTGATGTTACTGTTTTAATTTCAATCATCAATACAATCCTTATAACAGGTCACAGCCATAATCATGCATCTCAACACATAATATATACAACTAACTTTTTTATACCCTAGTCAGAGAATATGAGTGAGTTTAGATCACGTGACCCGCCTGCTCGTTTGCCTCCCTCTTTCATAAAAAAGAAATGGCGAGAGATTGTTGTTTTAATTAGCCGTTTGTACTTCACTACTGCGCAAAAAGCTCCAATGATTTCTTCCACATTGCTCTGTCCCCAACTAGATCCATTCATATTTTGTTAAACGTATTTACATCGGACAATCTCGTCTTTGGTAGTACTCAAACGACATAAAAATTACTGTAAAAACGTTGCTAGTATTCGCATTAATATCGACTGATTGTCAGTCTGCCATAACTTTTTGGCATCCGATTGTGTGTTCCTTACGTCTTGATGTCTATTTCGTTTGCTTGCGGAAAGTGGAAATATCTTTGTATATATGTATATCTTTATATTTGGACATTTTTTTGTAAAAGCCGTCAATACGATCGAATTAATCAAGTTTAAATTTGTCAATACACTGAAAAATGGCGGATTTAATGCTAAAAAACGATTAAACTTATCATTTTATTTTCGGAAATTGCGAATCGGTAACCTATTTCCAGATGCATTCAGAGTGGCGAGATAATCCGTCAGAGTCCATATGGATCCCGCTTTCATTCAAACACATAAAAATAAATCATGAAAAACTATACTTTCTGTCAACAATATAGGTATCGATAACAAACACGAAACGAACGTTGCGTTAGGAAATGCAATCGGGTTAACGACCCGACGGCCTTATATGTACGTAATTGTGACGCAGCTTAAGAAAGGTCATGAATAAAGCAGACTTAATAAATAATTTGTATGATTTGTCCTTATATGTACATATACATATTTATTTATATATATATTTATTGATCTATAACGAACTAATTTATCTGAATCGTTATGACTATATTGTTGTCCCGTTGATGTTAAAATCAAAATATTTTTATAATTATATACATAAAACCAAATAGACATAACAACACGATGTATTTTTTTTCTTATAGAAATCGAATACGTTTATTTTTATTATCATCTAGGTTATAAAATATGTGCTGCGTCGATCTGTGTGTGTAGAAGAATGGAATTTTAATTAACTCTTCAATGTACAGCAACATACTTGTAAAATTACCCTACACGCGTCTCTATGTTGAGGTAATAGAGGCGAATTTAGAATTAATTTGGATAGAATGATGTGCTTGTTGACTGTATATTAGTATTATTTATACCGTTATTTTTCTCAGCGCCTTTCGTGAAAAAAATCATAACATTTTCCAATTTGATCTACTTATTCTTCCAATTACAAGCTCTTCAAACGAATTCCAATGAATTTGTAAACGTGAGATCAACGTTTAAATAGAACGAATATATGAAATCGTATATCGAAGTACAGTATCATGAATAAGGGTAATTTTAAGAGTCTGCATGACAGAACGACAAAATATGTATAAACCTAGCAACGCGTATAGATCTTTGGTTGTATGGTGCGTCACAATGAGTTGTTCCGTTTGGATCCTCAAGATTTGAATCCCTAGAATATCAGATATATTTTATTTTATATAAGACCGCCTGTTTAGTTTGGCAAAAGTTTACAATTTATCTATAAAGTGTGGTACAATAATATAATTATTTTAAAACTTGTTTATGATTTAATTTTGCTGGATGGCAACTCGAAAGTGGAGCTAACAGCAGTTACAATTAAATTAAAGGCATGGTTTTTGTGTTAAATAAGTTTAACTAAACTCAGAGACAATATTACTTTTCATAACCTAACAACTTGTAACTTCCAAGGCCCAACTTCCCCGCCTTCCCCATTTGGGGTTTTTATAGGCCGGCTACGCTTTTGTAACCCCGCGGGTGTTGCAGTTGTCTATGAGCGGCGGTGATCACTTAACATCGCGTGACCCGCTTGCTCGTTTGCCTCCCTCTGACATAAAAAAAACATTTTTGGATAATTGTAAAATAACGGGGGTTCAAATCGGAATTAAAAGTTGATACTGGATTGATTTTATGGTCCCGATCGGAATAACACGACACTACAACTGTAACACACACACACACACATAGACGACATCGTCAGATCACACGAGTTGGCGCTTAGATTGGAGTATTGTCGTGTATTATACAATGTATATTACATAATACGCGGCCAACTCCCCCCTTCCCCCTCAACACCCTGAACTTGAACGTGAAAAGATGACAAACGCGCACTCCAAACTTTTTGAAACGTTAATTAGTAACAGGGTAACACGGTAAAAACAAATGGATGTTTTTCAACAAAGAGCGTTGATTTTTTGAGTCTTCGTTTCTCTCGACGTTATAGTTGTTATCCGACTAATTAAGGAGTACATTTTATATTTTGTATTTCACAAAACATGAAAGTAACGTTGTTTCAATAAATATGTGATTGTGTTTTGTTTTTTATGCTTAAGAGACCGCTCCTGATTTTTTTTTCTCACACAAGCTCTGCGCACCTCCTCGCAGCTACACACATACAATTAAAGTGAAAAAATTTAAACGATATGAAATATCATTGCTTTATGACAACGAAACGAACAGAGAAACAATGAAATATGAATTTAATATTAGTTTTTGGGCATGGTATGGTAAAAAAGTAATCACATACATACATAATTCTTATAAACCTTGAAAAAAGTCATAAATAATATATTTCCGAATGCTTTAAGTTGAAATCTTAAAGTAATTAATCTTCGTCAATGACATTTTTTCAATCGATCAAGAGTTGGGTGGATATAAAAAGCATTAACATAATAATTGACTTCGGCAAAAAATATATTTTTTAGCTATGAGCCAGCGAACAAAATCGTATGTGGCCAAATTAATTAAAATAAATAGAAATAATCAAGTTATTTACAATATTTAGCTTTTTTTTTTTGTTATGTATTTTTAATTTTAACTGATTCTTATTAAAATAAAAAATTGTGTCTGTGTTATCATAGTACAGGACTGATCCTGCAGCTGACTTTTACGTTTTTATCCCTTATTGGAAAGACAGAGTCATCAGTTGTAAGATTCAAAGGCCAAAGTTAAGTGAACCATGCTGCATTTGATGGTTTGAAGATTTAGATAATTACAGTGATAGCCGTGATTTTAAGCCTTTTCCCTTGATCGACTTTTTTAATTTTCGCGGAAAGAGAAGCAAGCAGAAGGCAGGCATTCACCGTTATTCTTTCGACAAAGCTACAAACAGATACACTCTGTAGGACTGTAGCACCCCTGTGTTTTCGACGGAGGTCGAACAGAACGCAGCGTTAAAGTTCAGTGGGCCGAAAAATAGAGATAGCTTGTTAGCGAGACCCTGAACTTGGGAGGTCGTGTCAGCTTTGAAGCGCCATCTCGCGTGCATCCGTACGTTAAATGTCAGACTCCAATAAATGCAAGTAGATATGCAAAGCAAAGATAATTATGTCGAGAGGTTTTTGAATTAGTTATAATCTATACATATAATAAAATTGTAACTGAGCTATGTCTGTACATGGAAGATATTTAAGAAAAACACTCACACAAACAAACAACACAACAGGAAACAGCTGAAACATTTTTTTATGAGGACGGCAAACGAGCAGGCGTGTCACGTGATGTTAAGTGATCACTTCCACGCATAAACATCTGCAACATCCGCGGGCCGTCCTTCTTCTCTTTTCTTGGTATATGTATACCTCATTCTGTCGGATAGTCAGGTCCATCCAAATCGGAGGTCAGTTACCATTTTTGTGGTGAATTTTTGAGCTATTACTTGGCAATTTATATTTAAGTGTTAAATATCGTGCTTAGTAAAGAAGATTTAAGGGACCCACCACACATTCCCACCGCTGTGTTTCCTGTTACGGCCAAGATTAACAGCGGCGGATAAACAAAGGCTTAATAAGCGGCTTAAAGAAGATTTAATAAGCGAAAAATAATCTTTGCTTAAAATTGCGATCTCTTATTTGTTGTATTTCTTATACATTTATGTTTTTTTTTCTTTCCGACATCGAACTGTTCATGAAAATACTAAATTATTACAAACTAGCTAATACCCGCGACTTTTGTCAGCCCCTTGCTCGGTTACAATAAATTATATCCCTCGGAAACCGTACATTTTTCGGAGATGAAAAGATCGGTGTGCCAAATTTCATCCAGATTCATCTGTTCGGTAGTTTTTGTGTGATGCGCGTACAAACATACAGACAGACAAAAATTCTAAAAACAGTCGTTTTGGCTTCTATAGGGCCCAAAAAGAGCCCCTTTACAATTTTATTATATGTATAGATTGCTAAGATGACATCTATAAACAGATCCATTTGGAAATATTTACAGCTTATTACCTATTATTAATATGGATGTTTTGTTATGACAGTCAGACGGTGGCACATGGACTCGTCGCATTCAATGTGTCAAACGTCATTACCTCAGAAGAAAAGATAATCATGAAAGAATTATTGGCTTTACAGGATTAGATAAGTGTTTAAGAACTTACTCGTGGGTGATGTACATTACAGGAAATGAAAAACGAAATTTGATTGTGATAGTTACTGTCGTAAATTCGTAATGCTATGTGAGAGTTTGAAGGCTGTACGTTCTTCTGAATAGACTTTACACGTCATTGAACACTTTTGTCCCTTACGTGGTAGACCCCAAGTCATGTGAATCAAAGGCCACGCTGACTGTTAGGCTAATTCTGAAATGCAGATCAGATACAGTGACAGGTTGCTAACCCATCGTCTATGAGAATAATCCTCTGTTTAAGCCCTTTCCCTTTATTGATATTTACAATCTGCGCGGGAGGAGTAGCTTTAACATAGAATTGTTTGTTATTGTTGTTTGGTAGTTATATTTTTGTTTTAATCTAATGAATATCAAAAGTTCAAAACCTTTATTAATTTGTTTAACCTATTTTGTGCCAACGAATTCTGAGAAACGAAATTCGAGGAATCTTCGGTCTGTAAAATAAGGGTACTCCAAGTTTGAAGGCTACTTATGTTATTTGCTCATTTTATTCTTTTGAGTATGTTTCTAAATTAAGCTGAAGTTGCGTCACAGTGAAATGAGTTCATTACCATATTCTTTAGAAACTGACAAATTTCTTCGAAGAAGATGTTTGTTAGCGATTTATATCAAGTCATATGACTGATTGCCTTCGTCTATAACAATTGCCTTCGTCTATAACAATTTCGTCTATAAAATTGCCTTCGTTTATATACAGAGTAAATATTGATATCTGTACTAATATTATAAGAGGTAAAGTTTGTAACTTGGGTTGTTTGTTTGTAAGGGCAATTATCAACAGATCATGAAAATTCTTTCACAATCAGAAAGCTACACTATTATATTCGTGTGCAGGAGTGCTATAGACTATATTTTAATACACAATGAAGTGGACACGGATCAGCTAGTGAACAAATAAATACAAAAACAAGTGGACCGATTTTAATGATTTTTTTTCAACCGTCGTTAATAAGGATTCAGAAGTATCTCTCGGAACAGGAGAAATATAGGTAAAACCACGAGATTTAAGCAATAATAACAGATAGCAGAAGCCCCTCGACTCACCGTTGATGCGCCGCGTCAGATGCGCGAGAGTACGAAATAGGCATGGTGCCTGCGCCTGCGCAGCGTGCCGAGACACACCGCGCCGCCGCTCACCCAATATCAATGTCGCACTATTTTTAATCACAACTGACAATCCGGAACAAATGGTACCGATACACTACCTCGCGACTACAGGTGACAATACGCTATGACTGCCTATGATTGCCTGAAGAACGGGAGGGGTGAATGAAATCACTCAATGAACTTGACAGATGATTCCGCGTTCACGAAGCGACGTGAATAACCGTCGAATCGAATCGACTCGGATTTGATGACTATACGGAATACTAAAAGATGGCGAGTAAGGCCAAATATTAGAGACCTATTATTTGTTTGACTTTTTGAGAGTAACCGCTTTTTAATATATTGTTTGCTTGAAAAGTGTTTCTTTTCTATGAAAAACGCAGGCAAACGAGCAGGCCGGTCACGTGATATTAAGTAATAGAATATTAATATTACTTATAACCACCACTATTTTATTTCAAGGATACATTTTAAGCTCTGTTAATTCATAAGGATCTTTAATATAGTTCATTAATATCACGACTTTTTTTGTGAAAGAGGGAGGCAAACGAGCAGGCGTGTCACGTAATGTTAAGTGATCACCGCCGCCCATAGACACCTGCAACACTTGAGAGTCACAGAAACGTTGCCGGCCTTTGTCAGGATGATAAACAAAGCCGCACTCTATGACCGTGTGTCCCTAATTGAGCTTTTATTAATATATTTTATACGCGACACTAAACCTAGAGGTACGAACGTATATTTCTGCTTTACTTTATTTCTTAGCTGTCTACTGACTCAAACATTGCTGACCCATTAAGAAATTTGCCTATGAATAGTGTCGAATTGAAGTTTTGAAGTAGTCTATGAGTTTTTTTTTTTTATCTACTGTGTTATTTGCTACACAAACGAGTGATGGTCCTTAAGTCTAAGATAATTATGAGTAAGATTGGTCTTCAAGAATCTGCAAATAGAAGTCACACGTGTCTAAACATACGGCTCACTACAAAAAGAAATTTTCTAAGATATATCCACATATATGATAACGGACAGATACGTCACCACGAACAAAAATCTTATCTGAAATTGTAATAAAACGCTATAAATTAATCAATCAATTCAATTTGTACAGTGATAAAAAGTATTTACAGCTTGGCTAAGGCATAAAAGAATGAATTGATGTCACGTCTATACATATAAGTACAATGTTTTCAAAAGACGAAACTTAATTTGATGAAAGGAAAATTATCAATTTGCGAGCACAACAATTGTAATATATGACGGAGTAATAATTTATGATTTAGTACGAAACCTTCTTTGTAATGATGGCGAAAAAGTACTGGTATAATATGATAAGAAACTTACTCGCTTCGCTGTGCGCGGCGCTCATCGTTGGCGTCGTCGAGCGGCTCGTCATGTTGGGTATGCTCGGTGCGCTCGCCACGCTCACCGAACTGCACATGCCGGTCGTCCAGATTGTCCGCCTGTATCACACAACAAACTCAGTTTAAGGAAACATCACATTGGTTGCATCGCCTCAAAGCAAGTTCAAGACTAGTGATACGGGATGCTAACTTCTGTGACCCTTCGGGTATTGCAGGTGTTTATGGGCGGCGGTAATTACTTAACATCACGTGACCCGCCTGCTCGTTTGCCTCCCTCTGTCATAAAAAAACTTACGATACTATGTTTGAAATATATAGTAAGTATATAAATAAGATCATTACAACTTTCACCCAATAAAGGTAGGCAGAGAGTACATTCCTCCACTTTTTAGGGCCCTAAAATACTTCCTTTGCTTTCTTCACATTCATTAATATTTTCATGCTCAGTCGTCGTTTTTAACAGATACATATCAAAAAAAGATAATTTTCCATCTCAACCTGATCGGGGATCGAACAAAAGCCTCCTCCCGACTGTCTGTCCGAAATTAGAGGTATGTTATGCCGTCTATGTCTTCTATATTCACGTTTAAGATATAGGTAAGTACATATATTACATAACATTTAATTACATATATACGAGTACGTAAAACTTTAAGATGTCAAATATATATAAATATTGCGTTCATTATTATTAGATAACACACGGATAAAAAAGACTAGCATAGCATCCAACGCTCATTAGTGACATGCGTTCCTAAAAACTTTGTAACAACTTTAAAATCTGTCTTGAATATAGTTTGATAAAACTAGAATTATTGTTCATTATAGTATCGGATTTGGGCACACGCTAATGTCTGCGTTGAGGGACTGGTGTCAGCGGCTCAAGCTGCCCTTGAAGTAAGTATCGATCGGCGTATTTATTGCTACGAGAAGCTCAGCTTGAAGACGTACCGGCACCTCCTGATACCGCCTCCGGGTCTGAGGGTCCTCCAGCACTCCTACTTAAGTAATGTGAGTTTCAATAAGAGCTCAACATGCTTCACATCATAGGTTGACACGTGGCTATGTACTATCGAGATCATATTTGCGTGGACACCAAGAGGTCAAATTTTTTATGAGGTTTTGGCTCACAAAATGCCGCACGCGATTTACTTATGGATATCACCTTGAAATACAAATTTTCGATCTACAGCAGTGGTTACAACTGCAAGCCTAATACTAACAAAATTAATGACTAGTCTGAAAGTACCGTTGGAAGTCTAGTTTGTAAATATGTTAGACAAGAGCCTTGAAATTGATGGAGTGTAACACTAGCTACGGCATGTCACTTCCTTTCGACGCTGATCGGCGTGTGCTCCCGATGGTGTTATTAATACTCGTTACTTTTTATATAGATGAATTAAAACATCTTTGCCCATAGCTACGCTTGTGTGGAATTTGGTCTGCCACTAAGAACTATTCAAGGCAAACAATACTACGGTACGGTACGTCTTTGTGCAACTCCAATGGTTTAGGCATCATACGCCAGGATAACTCATAGAGGGCAATTTTTTTCCCGATTTAATTGATATGAATCTTTATAACACGTATTACGACCAAAATTACATAAAATCATTAAAAATTGCAGTATATATGTTTATCTATATTACTGTTCAGTTCCACCCAAATCTGTCCAATAGTTTTTCGTGAAAGCGTAACAAACATACATACATCCTCACAAATTTTCGCATCTATAATATTAGTGGAATATTAATCATTTTAATATATTATTATTGGACTGTTAAATGTGATATTTCAAAGTTTCTTGCAACAAACGATTTTGATTCTCACCTCCTGTGTAGCCGCACTGTCCCCGGTCTCGCTCGCTGTGGACAAACAAATTGTATTACATACACCGACCAATATATATTCATACTGAACTTAAGATATAGAACATCATTCATCAAATATATTAGATAAAAATTTGCATGGTAGTCTGTAACTCAAAGGAAAAGCTCTCGGAATTGAAATAGATACAGGGCCTTTGATCAATATTTTAATAATTTATTGCCATCTTTTACGTTAACGACGATGAAAATATATTTATTTGCAAAACACTTGTCATAATAGTAAAAGATATTTGCATTTCAAGATATGTATATACAAATAATAATATATTTTGAAATTATCGTTGTAAAAATACTAGAGTCACATAAAAATAAATGTTAAAATAAAGAAAACAGTGTTTCAATGCATTGTAGAATGCAAACAGTAGATAGTTATGCGAGAGTCCAAAAAAATCATTACCGACGTCATTTACATTTATTTTAAATTCCATTTTTCAATTAATCCTGTATAATTTTTATTAGCGGTCAGCTTAACTACATCAAGTTAAAAAAAATTATTTCAGCCCTCCGGGTGGAAAGTAATTACTGAGAGAGGTGGGTTTTAAAGAGGTGGGGATAAGCATGTTCGATCAACATCTTGAATAAATAAAAAAACAAAAACAGCATCACAGACAGTTGCTTGATATATAAAAAAGGTTACAATAACTGTCATTATCTAAGTACACTCTTTAGGTTTACTGCCTCGACTGCCTCCGTGGCCCAGGGGTGAAGCCGTGTCGTCGTCGAAGGTCGTGGGTTCGAATCCTAATGGATCCTACTTTGTGAAAAAAGTTATTTCAAGTTTTTATTTTTGTTAAGTAATTTTAGGCTTGAATCATCTGATTATCCGAAAAGAAAGATGATTCCTTACTTCGGAAGCTTTAGTTAATCTGTGGGTCTCGAACACCACCTAGAGTTATATCATTGAAAGTTACGCGAGATGACATAACTAGTGTTTCCACGGTTTATTCACGTTAATTTTAGTCGGTAATGCCGACGACCGTTTCGACCTATTCAGAAGGCCATCTTCAGGGAGAGTACTAGGAACGTCGCGGCGCGGCTGTTCCTTGCACAAGGAAACGATCATCGGCGTTACCGACTAAAATTAACGTGAGTAAACCTTGGAAACACTAGTTACCATCTAGAGTTTTTATAAACTTTTCCTAGGATTGGATCTGGTTTACTATTTAAGTTGTATAGGTCAGAGGTAGTCACTCTGTGTAAAAAACCAGTAACCTCACCAAATCTCCTAGTTTAAGTAGCGGTCTCCGATCTCTGAAGCGTCACTGCTGCGGATGTAACCGGGATAACGCTCGGATAAGACCCTCTTTAGATTTACAGTTACTTCACTCTACGCCTGTGTCAGTGCCTGTCCGGTAGCAACCATTTATCATTTACAGTAAATAGATAGTTTTTGACATTAATATACATTACTTTCCGAGTTTATGAAATGAAAATTAATATTTTAATTATGCTTCAATTTCGATATAATTTACTAACCTAGACGATCAGTTCATCTCAAATCAGCAAACTTACATTATTTATTATTATTTTATTGCCATATAAATTGGTTTCCTAAACAAATTACTCTGAAGACAAAGATTTATGATCGACAATAAACTACCGACAAATATAGATGAAAAAAAAAACCCAGTGTCGCCAGATAGAGCAGACGATGGTCTTGGCATCGAAGGTCGTGAGGACAGAGACGCTCCAGTAGTCATCCGGACCGTCACCTCCAACTTACGCTCGGCGAATCCATTCGACACAGCAGAAATACTGCACCTACTGATTTAAGTACCAATTGATAAGGGACAAAAGCAAGCCAATTGCATTTAATGCTGTACATGGCCGAAAGTTCATCCATGAAAGAGCTCGTGAGATTATTTAAGATATTTATTCCTATCTGCTTGGTAGTAGGGAAGTATGATCTCGTTTCCGCGCTCAATAAATACTGAGTTCGTTCGAGAAATAATTATTATTTACACGGATAGCGAGACTGAGAGCGAAAGTTATTTATATTCTTAAATTAGATTCCTATCAACACAACTTTTCTCATAGGATTATGTAAGAAGAGAGTAACGGAAACTTATCAGTGAAATTCCCGTTCATGAAAGATATGGGTGATATCCTAAAGCTTGTGTTCTTCTGTCATGTCATTATATTTTGTACATATTATGACTTGTGTACCAAATACACACATGTAAAAGACGAGGAATATCCGGCGTTAACACTTTAATTTTTAATTCCTCTAATGAAACGTCAATTATGCTTCTTGGTATTATACTTAAAACCCTTGAAATTACAAGTGAATAAATTCGAGTATTGGTCATAGGGATATACTTAATCAACGGATATACTTATTATAGGATATACTACGAGTATATTTCATAACAAATACATACAGACCTAAGCTAATCAGCAAGAGATCATTTTCCATTATGACCTGACCGGGAATCTATCACGGCAGCTAGCAGTAACGTTAATTATTAGCTACGAAGGTCTGAGGTGTGAATTACCTGTGTTGGGTTGTGGTGCGGCGTGGTCCCTCTGAGGCTCGACGCGGCGCGGTGGCGGAGCACCCTCCGCCCACACCACCCGCTCCATTTCCTCGTCTAGTTGCACCTCGTCGTCCCCCGCCATTTGCTGGACAAAAAAATATACATTACGTATACATCATCATCCAAATGTTTACCACGACTTTCGTGGTGAGTTAATATCCGTCCGCTTATCAGGAGGTCGACGATCGTCTAACCTTGGCAAAAAAGTAAGCCAGAAGCAATCGTATATAAGATAAACTAGTAGTACTTGTAGAAATTTTTGGAAGCCTGTAAAATCCTGAATTATTATGAACATTGTACAAAGAAAGGTTTTTCCAATTGTAATGTTAGGTCCAGAGATTAGTGCATTCAGAAAATCGATATAATTTAGTTCTAATTTATTAAGATAAAGTCTAAGATAATTTATTTAAATATAAATGCATTCATTTTTTAACTATCCATCGTTTAAAATCCAATATCATAATAAAAGTTCTATTCGCAATTTTATCAATTGGTGTAATAAAAAAAAAAACAGAACATTTCTGAAAATCTTAAATCAAACATGAAATATTTACCAACCAACATACTTTAAAATTGATATCACTACAGTTAGAACTTAAAGCACCCAACCCACAGACTGCACTGAGTGGAAACGTAAAATCATCTGGTTGTTTGATAGATGAGATGTAGCTGAACTCAGTTTCCCATGGCATCATTAGTGAATGATAAGGAACGGTGATAATGATCGCGAATCCCATGACAATTTCAAAGCTTATTTACGAGTCATGTATGAAAACAAGGCCTTGATACTTATTGCACGCGACCAAAAAAAAATGGTGCTAAATTTTCATTGCTTCAATATTGATCGCTTCGTTGGTGCAGTGGTAAAGTTCTTCATTGTAAACCAAGATGTTCCGGATTCGAATCCGGGTCAGCTCATGAGAATCTACTCATGAGAGTAGATTGTATTTTTCTGATTGGCCTTGGTCATAGATGTTTATCTATTTTTTATAAAATATAGTGTCGTTGAGTTTACTAATACAAGTCTTACTTCCCAGAAGTCTCGGACTTAGTTTGAGGCTAACTCAATTATGTGAATTGTACTCATATAATTATTTATTAAAAAATAAATAATAATAATTTTAAACAGCAATGTATGGCACACAACTAACCTTGTTGAAAGGGTTGCATTGGCCAAGACCTTGAAAACTAAATGACAATGTGCGCGCCCCAATTTAAACTTATTGTATGTTTGGGCTTTATTAACTTGAGCTCAGCGCTGGGGATTGGCTGCATTAGGGTCAAGAGTATCAACTGCAGCTACACCTAATATTGTGCATTTTAATTCGTATGACACAACCACATCACGTGAGAAACTAGGCGCGTGACAGGTGTAATGGAAATTACTCAAACAAAAATATGTCATAGTTTTTTAGTTTACGTTGAAAAGAGCATAAAATATGAAATTGAAAGAAAATAAAGGCAAATAAAGGTCAAATACTTTACGGATGAATGTAAAAGAGAAGAATAATGTTTAGAAAAAGTAACAAATTATATCTTGTTCTGTTCATTATGAAGATTTTAAATTTTTTTATGTCATAGGAAGGCAAACGAGCAGGCGGGTCACGAGATGTTATGTGAACACCGCCGCCCATAGACAACTGCAACACCCGCGGGGTTACAGAAGCGTTGCCGGCCTGTAAAAACCTGCCGGGGGCCCAACTTCTCAACAACACAAGTTGGGCCCCCGGCTCTCCC